>MU788678.1:0-37325 GCA_026770625.1 Nicotiana glauca
TCTGGATTTGGGCTCGTAAGGCTTCATTTTCTTTGGCCAATTTCTTTTTCTCGCCCTCATCAGCCGCAACTTGCATACTGTTTTCAAACTTAAGATCTTGGACTTGTTTTTCCAGCTCGCTTATTTTTTCCCTGTACTCATTTTCTTTGGCTAACCAAGCCCACTGCTCTTGTGATGATTCAGCAAATTCCTGGATGAGAGGCATTTTGGCCGGCCTTCTGAATGCAACATCCCTTCTATACCAAGCCTGATAATCGGGTGATACCTCTCCTTTAGATCGATCCCGAACAAAAGTATTTGCTGCCAAATATTGACATTCTCTCCAGACTTGGCGGACTTTTGCTTCAGGAAACTGGCCATCAGGGCCAATCTCGACCACTTGCAAACTAAGATCATCATCCTTGGGTACTATCTGGCATCTCCCAAGATGTCTCAACACCCGATACGGGGCGTAAGGCTGAATGCTTCTAAGACCCATCAGGAGGAAATGTGGTCGGGCTGCCGGCATATATACGATTTCGTCAACGGGAAACCATCCAAACGTCCATTCTATTTGGCTAGCAGTGAGGGATCGAAAATATGTTGTCCAACCCGTGAATCCTTCTGGAAAATTGACCCTTTTAATACTTGTGGGAAACTCTTCTATGCATGTTTTCTCTGGAGACCCGTAGCTCAAGAACTGAGGACGATGAAACAGATGCTCGATCATCCACATTTGTAACAGTAGACTGCACCCCTCGAAGAAAGCTTCCCCGGCCTTGCAAGCTGTAAGANGCCATTTGTCAGATCTGTGTTATGGACGGTTCTGACTATCTTCAAAGAGTCTAGAAATTTGTGCACAACTACAACTCTCGGGGCAACCAAGTACTTATGTCTTGAAGGGACCTCATCTTTTCCAATGTAGCAAGCTATTTCCTCTAATGTCGGGGTAAGCTCGAAGTCCGAAAAATGGAACACATTATGCGCTGGGTCCCAACATGTAATCAATGCTCTGATAATATCTCCCCAAGGCACAATATCTAGCAAACCGATAAGTCCTTTCAAATGTTTATTGACTTCATCTTGCCCTTCTTCACCTAAATCGTTCCACCACAGACGTAACTCCAAAAGGATTTTATGCAAAAATGGTTCAATTTGAGTCGTGCTCATCCTGCACATTTATTAAGGTGGTTTAATCACTTATTTATGACCTAAAAGAAAAAGACACTATTTTTTAATTCTAATTTCCAAAAATATAAAGCCCAGTTTTGCCGATACGGCTTTTCAACACTTTGACGAGAAGATTTTAAGGATGTGCCCGCTAACCGTTGGAAAATGACTAAGGGTGGCCGTTTTTGCACAAAAAATCTTTCGCCGCCCTTTTGGGGACATTCGGCTATTTTGGAAAAATGGTATCACCTAATTTATTTATGACAAAAATAAAAATTGACATTTTTTGGCTATTTTTGCAAAAAGGGTGGCTGGACCCGTCAAGGGTTGCCTACGTATCTCATAAACGGTGAGAATCAAACCAGCATAGTTCGGGCAAATTAACGAACTATTTTAAAACAAGACTTTTTTTTTCTTTTTCATTTTTCATGGCAAGACAAACTATTTTTCTTTTCTATTTTTTTTTTTTTTTGAAAACAAGGCAAAATAACGACTTTTTTTTTCTTTTTCATTTTCAACAAACAATTAAACAACCTATTTTTACCAAACTAAAATAAAGACTCTTTTTCTTTTTCTTTTTCTGCGAACAACTTCCAAAAATAAAGATTCTTTTTATATTTTTCCTTTGCTTTTAGTAAAACAAACTATTAAAAACAAAATATTTCCATTTTTTTATTTCATTTTTTTTTCGAAATTTCGGCAGAGTTTCGACAGCATTTGGGCATTGGTTTTTCTAAAACTAAATAATTAATTCTTTACACTGCTATTTCTTTCTTTTTCTCTTTTTCTCAATTTCACAAAATTTTCGAAGTTCAAAAGCCGGTCAACATGCGGGCCCAAGACAAATAAATGCAACACGTAAAATGCATCATGGTGGTCGTTTCATTTCCGGTTACCTGTCCTAGACGGACCCAACCCCTGTGTTGAGTCCCCTAAGTCATATGCACGTGATGCAAATAAGCGCTCCTACTAGGGATCCGGCATGAAGTCAAGTTCTTCTAAGTTCAAAACCTGGGTATATGTTTTAGACTGTGTACCCGAGCGGACAACTCGAGCCGAGAAGGGGGCTACATACCGGGAACCAAAAGGGCATCTGGCTTAGTAACTTGTCCGGCCTATTTCTTATTTTAAGGTATTGACACTAACAGAATAGGGAGTCTCAACCAGTAAGCACATCCCCGGAGGTGAGAAGAGAAGGGTTTCGACACAGTTTATATACAGTTCAGATAATATCAAAGCGGTAAACATTTAGCACATTAAGCGTGAAACATGTAGGAAAATCAGATATAACCAAATAAAACAATTATTCTGAGCTCGAATTCTGAACCCTGAACCGAAGTTCTGGGTTTGTTTCTCCAGCAGAGTCGCCAGAGCTGTCACACCTCCTTTTTTCGCTACACCCCGTGAAGGGTATAATAAAGAAAGTTTTTCCAATTAAGGGACAATCGGAATGAAATTTATTATTAAAATTCAGAGTCGCCACTTGGGAGATTAATGGTGTCCCAAGTCACCGGTTGAGTCCCGAACCGAGGAAATTATGAATATGTTAACAGTCCGCGAACCAGAAATCCGAGTAAGGAATTCTGTTAAATCGGGAGAAGGTGTTAGGCATTCCCGGATTCCGTGATTCTTGCAGGTCGCTCAACTATTGTAATTGATTTTATCTGATTTCAAAATATGTTCTAACTTATGTGCCTTTTATTAGTAAACCGCTTTTATTTTTATTTTTAATAAGAATTGCAACGTCGTGAAAATGCGTCTCGGACCACGTCGGACCAGTGCACCCGTGATTGTCAACACATTTCAACTTCGTTGAGATTTGGATTTGGGTCACATAAATGTGCACCCATATTTAGGAAGGTAACATTATTAAGATACGTGCCTAAAGCAACTACGCGTTTATTATCTTTGGGGAAGACCGTAAAATTCGTTAAACGGTCCGCCCGAATTTTAAGTATTTTATCGCATTTATTGAGGGCCCCGCAATGGTGTATTTTGTTTAGTGAGGCTCATCTCTTTTATTTTTAAAAGGGTAAACCTAAGAGCAACTAGGATTCTTCTATTTTATTGGTCTCTAAAAGAAAAGTCTTAATTAACTAATATGTGTGAAAAGTTTCAAAATCCAGTAACACAATGTCAAACAATTAAGCTCACGAATAGAACGAGTAAAGCAAAATTCTTTGAACAGTAAACATGGTCTCACTGTTCAGCAACTAAGCGGATTGGGCCTCAGAACTGTCCAAACACACGAGATTACAACTAAAACAACCTTGGGCCCAAATATATGCTCCTTCCGTGAATCATTGGAAAATTAAGGTGTCTTGGGGACAACATGAGCCCAATGACAATATCTAAATGGATACACGCTTTTAATACCACATCACACCAAATTGGCACTCAAAATCATTCATAAGACCTCTATATTATTCTGATTTTAAAAAATAAACAATGTATTAACAATCCAATTAATTTAATAACCAGTTTGAGTCTATCATCACTACAGTCATTAACAAATTGAGCTTCCAGTTATCAATTACAAATGAACCTCAATTTGGACGTATGAGTTGACTTGACTTATTTTATTAGTACTGGCATGGGTTGGCTAATTCATGCTTCATTCAAATATAACTATATAACAACGAAAACCCAACTGCTAATGTTAATTAGTACCGTACGAAGTTGATGATGACATACATTTAAATTAAATCTAGAATTGAGACGAATATCACATACTGGCTTAAATCAGTTATACGTCTATACCACTTCAGATTTAACCTTGAACAAAATGCTAAACTAGGCGAGTATGAACTACAATGAAGCTATAGCTAAATGTTCACCTACTGAAACAGTCAAAATAGTCCAGAAGTGGCCCTCATTTAACAGTCCTTAATACAATTCAAATCTAACAAATCAAATATATATCAATACTAATTGATTGAACAATTACAGCCATATATATATACCTAAATGAATACAAATCAGTCAATACAATTGCATATCATTCCAAGTTGTGGTCGCATCAATGTGGTTTTGAGCATGTACCTGGAATTGGAATTACAACAAGGAGAAAAGATCAGCAGCAGTTAATATAACTGGTATCCAGCAACTAATCACAACAACAAATTGGAGTAATTTTGACCCAAAACGACCTCAACAAACCCAAACAAACATTCCAGGGACGTAGCACCCAACTGATTCGAGATTGAACTTAAAATGCTCCTAAAACTTCACTGGAACAAAACCCAACCAGAATCTAAACTAAGTAGACTCCAAATTCACTCGAACAGGTGATTTAACACCTCTAAATCCTTTTAGAATCCGAGCTTAGGGTAGAAATGAAGAACACCAAAAAAGGAACTTGAAAATGATCTATAGAGGCAATGAAACAGTAAAATTTTTTTGATTTTTCTGTTTTTGTTGTTTTTGGATTTTGAATTTTTGAATTTCAAGCTTAGATCTGAAAATCAGAGAATGGCTTTTTGGGAGGGAATTTGATGGCTGAAAAACCTTTTGTGTGAAGGTAATAGTAATGCCTTTTATAGGAAAATGAAATGCACCTTCATATTTTGTGTTCTCCTTTTAGTCCATTTTTATTTTCAGTTTAGTCCCTCTATTTCTAACTTGTTACTCAAGCAAGTACCTCTGTTGTGTTAAAATCTACACTAAAGTACCATTCTAGAAGACCCTGGGATGCTCTTCTACCCATAAAATACCTATACTACCCTTACCCCTGTTTTGAAATTACCATTCATATCAGAACTAACCTTTTCCATGCCTAAACTACCCCTGAAAGCTTCTCAAAATTACTGTTTCTACCTAAATTTTAAACAACTATAACCAATCAATTTCCCAAATTTTGAATTGAACTATTGAAAAGTGATCCCAACTTAAAACTAAGAATGACGAAGTAAAACTTAACTAATTGAACTGAGACTGAATTAAAACAATAATAATAGAAATCAATTCAAACCAAAACTAAAAATTAACACTAAAAATTAGATTTCCTAATTAATTCCTTAATAAAATGCAAACTAATACAAATTTAAACTAAAAATGCAAGACGGACCATTTTTGTTAATTTTTTTATATTTTATTCTAAAATAAATTAACCCCTAATTAATACTAAAATGAGAAATTAAATGCAAATGCAAATATATTTTTTTATTTTTATTTTTCATATCAATTAAAATGCACAAATAAAATGCAAACAATTAACACAAAATTTACAAAAATTGTAAAAATAGGGAAAAATCTTTTTTTGTTTGAATTTTGTGGGAATAATTCATATATAAGGCAAAAATCACGTGCTCACAGGAAGCATGGGACAGAAGAAGAAGAAGAAGAAGAAGAAGAGGATTTTCTAACCCCTTGAACTTTTATTGTTCCCAATGATTCTGACTCCACCAAATCAACAGTCACTTTTAGGAAGATAAGTGGGATATCGCTAAATGAAGTATACCTATAGAAATAAAAATTCTGATTGAATAGGCAGGTGTCTTCTTTAAGAAAGTAAGACACTAGGCGTAGGATGTTAGTCGAGCATAGCTAGCGCTGCCATGACACAACTATGAGCATGCACTGACGTGACTTACAAACAATGATGACACTATATAGCCATATAGGCAAGGCTCGGGACCACCTCCCTTCACTTCAAAGTCTTAGGCGCAACTCTTCTCTTACCACAGAGAGTAGAGCAAAGTATTGATTTCCTAAAAAATTCGGTCTCGTGTCAACCCTTGACTGACTGGAGGCCTAAAAGCCTCAAAAAGGAGTAAGGGTACTCCGATCGACCGTGTTCTTATTTGCTGAAGGTGCTAGCATAAGGAAGAGATTCTATGGATGGAAAAAGGCCCTTCCTTGCTTTCAAGGTTTTGACATTCAAAGTCAAACGATTCTTTGTTTAAGTTTAATAATAAAGTAAATGAAATCGGACTACTCTTCTCTCTTTTCTCTATTGAGCTATGGAAAGCACTTTATAGTAGCGACACGAATTCATCACAACTTATGACTTCGCCAATGGGGCAAACGAAGGCTAACCCGTTCTGGTTGTTATGACAGGCGAGAAGAAAATGGTAAAGAGATTCAGCATGGTGCTCACTAAACCTCCGTAATATCTAACAAGTTGAGTCTTATGTCGATCATATAGAACACCAACACATAGAAAAAGTGCTGAAGAAACTAGTCCATGTCTTGACATCGGTAGAATGCTACCTCCAATTCCTTGTATGTTCGATAGAGCCAAAGATTCCCCCCACTGATTGGAGTACGTCGATTACCCCTCGAACCGTACAAGATAGTTACCAAGTTTGCAATTTTAAAATTTTCCAATATAAAATTATTAGTTATGTTAAATACCCCGAAAAGCCAAAACCTCTTATTCCGGTCCTTATATCTGTATATCTAGGGGATCTCTCTATACATACAGATTTATTTTATGGAATGACATGATCGGAATGACATGATCGGCTAGCCATAGCCGCATATCATCTACGCTCAATACGGAGTTTCTGTTGGATCAGATCTTTTGGGAAGCTTTTGGCCCTAGCAAAAAGGGCTCTACTTACATACGTAATTCTAGAGGCGAACTAGCTTGGTGGGTAGAACTTTTTTTAATGTAGCAAAATAGGTGTTTGTTTATGGTATGGAATAGGAAGAGCAATAATGGAACCACTATTGCTTGTCCTATCATCCGCGATGAGCTTCTTTCATTCGTCAGTATGGGGTAGGTAAAGTCCTTTGCTCGTATGATTGACATTATCATATTGGGACATCGATGCATTGATAAATTCCAATGAGTCACAATTGTTCTTGAATGTACGAAGGTAAGCCGACATAAACTGATTTCCTTTTTTCTCTCTTTCACTATCATGTTCCTCACGAACCTAAAAGGCTTTCTTTAAACCATACTTTAGGGGGTAGGATCTTTGAACCTTGTTTGAGCTCCTCTTCCCCTTTCTAGACAAGAAAGAAGAAGGGGAACTCCTTTCTTTTCATTTTCGCTTACATACGCAAATCTAGGTCCAACCTATGTTGCATTCAATTATCAAGGGGGATGTCGAAGAGCTAGAACATGTTATATTGACCGAGTACCTGCCCGAGCAAAAGATATAACTAGGATCGGGATTAACCCTCGAACTAAGGAAAAAGCTTATTCAATTTCATATTGATAACATAAATTATTTTGCTTGGTCCCATTTAGACATAACAGGGGTCCCACCGAAGATAACGACGCATCCCTAAGCCTTGACCCTAGGTTCAAATCGGTGAAGAAAAAGTAGAGACCCCAGTCTGAGGTAAAGCACCCATTCATAAGCGATGAGGTAACTAAACTTCTCAAAATAGGGTCCATTCGGGAGTTGAAATATCCCAAATTGTTAGCCAATGTAGTAGTAGTCCTTAAAAAGGTAACAAACTTAGAATATGTGTACATTATAAATATTTAAATAAGGCATGCCCCAAGATTCTTTTCCACTGCCTAATATCGATCACATGATCGACGCCACGGCTGGCCATGAGATCCTTACCTTTCTTGATGCCTATTCCGAGTAAAATCAAATTCAAATGAACCCGGAAGACCAGGAAAAGACTTTATTTATCACCAATTATGGAACATGTTGTTATAATGTCATGCCCTTTCGGGCTAAAAATGCAGGAGCTACCTACCAATGCCTAGTAAATAAAATGTTTGAAGGACAAATAGGTAAGTCAATGAATGTTTATATTGATGACATGCTAGTTAAGCCCCTGCACACATAGGACCATTTGGCTCACTTGTAGGAAACATTCAAAATTTTGAGGAAATATAACATGAAGCTCAACCCCGAGAAATGTTCTTTTGGGGTCGGTTTGGGAAAATTTCTAGGCTTCATGGTGTCGAATTGGGGGATCGAGATCAACCCCGATAAAATCAAGTCCATTGAGGACATCACCGTCGTGGACAGTGTAAAAGTTGTGCAGAGGCTGACTGGGCAGATAGTTGCTTTGGGTCGATTCATCTCGAGGTTGTCATATCGAAGCCATAAATTTTTCTCTCTACTTAAAAAGAAGAACGATTTCACCTGGACCCCGGAATGCCAACAGACATTAGAGGAATTAAAGCGATACCTATCGATCCCACCGACGCTTCACACTCCAAAGGCATATGAGAAACTTTACATATATTTGGTAGTATCAGAAATCGCGGCAAGTGGTGTCCTAGTTCGAGAAGATAAAGGTATGTAATTTCCCAATTATTATGTAAGTCGAACCTTAGGAGAAGCAGAAACTAGATATACATACTTAGAGAAATTGGCATTTGCACTGATAAGTGCCTATAGAAAGTTAAAACCATACTTTCAGTGTTACCCCATATGCATGTTAACCACTTATCTACTTTGTAATATTTTGCACAAGCCCGAAATATCAAGTTGATTGACCAAATAGGCCGTCGAACTTAGTGGGTACGATATCGAGTATCAATCTCGAATGGCCATCGATTCTCAAATTTTGGCGGACTTCGTGGCCTATTTCACGCCAACCCTCGTACGCGAAGTTGAAAAAGAAATTTTGTTAAAATCAGGCACATCATCGGGGGTATGGACACTTTTCACAGACGGTGCTTCGAATGCGAAGGGGTCCGAGCTAGGCATCGTGTTAAAACCACCCACGGGTAGCACTATTAGGCAGTCTATCAAAACTTCTAGGTTGACTAACAATGGGGCCGAGTACGAGGCCATAATTGCAGGTCTCGAGCTAGCTAAAAACTTTGGAGTAGAAGTCATTGAATCCAAGTGTGACTCTTTACTGGTGGTGAACCAAGTAAACAAAACCTTCGAAGTTCGAGAGGATAAAATGCAAAGGTATTTGGGCAAGTTGTATGTAACTTTGCACTATTTCAAGGAATGGACTTTACAACATGTACCTCGAGAACAAAATAGTGAGGCCGATGTACTCGCAAATCTGGGGTCATCGGTCGAGAAAGATGAGATCATCTCGGGGACTCTCGTTCAACTCTCGAGATCTGTGAACGAGGCGGGTCATGATGAGATAAACTCTACAAGATTAACCTGGGATTGGAAGTAAATATATTGAATACCTGAAGAATGGAAATCTCCCATCGGACCCTAAAGAGTCGAGGGCCCTACGAACCAAAGTTGCTCGATTCACATAGGATGAAGATGGAACATTATATAGAAGGACATTCGATGGATAATTGGCAGTATGTTTAGGACCGGGAGAAAATGATTATGTTTTACGAGAGGTCCATGAAGGCATTTGTGAGAACCATTCCGGCATCGAATCGCTGATTCATAAAAATCGTTAGAGTAGGATACTACTGGGATAGCATGGAAAAAGACACTAAGGAGTTTGTTAAAAAATGTGATAAATGTCAAAGGTTTGCGCCGATGATCCATCACCCCGGAGAACAACTTCATTCAGTCCTATCCCCATGGTCGTTTGTGAAATAGGGGATAGATATCGTTGGCCCTATGCCAACGGCCCCGGGTAAAGCTAAGTTCATTTTATTTATGACTGACTATTTCTCTAAATGGGTTGAAGCACAGACGTTCGAGAAAGTGAGAGAGAAAGAGGTTATAGACTTCATCTGGAATCACATCGTATGTCGATTTGGGATACCCGACGAAATAGTGTGTGATAATGGAAAATAATTTATCGGCAGCAAAGTAACGAAATTCTTCAAATACCATAAAATAAAAAGGATATTATCAACGTTGTATCACCCTAGTGGTAATAGACAAGCCGAATTGACGAACAAGACTATCGTTCAAAGCTTGAAGAAAAGGTTGAACGACGCTAAAAGGGAAGAGAGAAATTCTACTCGAAGTACTTTGGGCATATCGAACAACAACAAAGTCCAGTATAGGGGAAACCCCGTTCTTCTTAGTAAATGGATCTAAGGCCTTGATTCCAGTCGAAGTCAGGGAACCGAGTACCCGATTTTGACATGCAATGGAAGAATCAAATCATGAGGGTATGAATACTAGCCTCGAACTATTGGATGAAAAATAAGAACTGCACTCGTTTCGGATGGCTGCGCAAAAGCAAAGGATCGAGAGATATTATAATAGAAGAACCAACCTTTGCCACTTCAGAATCGGAGACTTAGTTTTGAGGAAAGTCACACTCAATACTTGAGACCCGATCAAAGGAAAACTAGGTCCAAATTGGGAAGGACCGTATCGGTCCTCGGTATAATCGGAAAGGGATCTTATAAACTTGGCACAATAGAGGGCGAACAATTGCCAAACAATTGGAATATATCACTCCTCAAACGATATTATTACTAAGGTACAAATTTCTCCCTTTCCATTTATATTTGATACTAACTTATTGTAAGTGTTCGATCGAAGACGTCGATAAAATCTTCAACACGAGGACCTTAGGTTTTAAACCACGCGTTGCACTCTTTTTTCTTAGATCAGTTTTTATCCCAAATGTGTTTTTCCGGCGAGGTTTTTAACGAGGCAACAATTATGTGCTACCTGAGGAAAATCCAACAGTATCCAAGGCTTATTTACAATCAACCTCGAATACTGCGGGGCATTACCCTCAGATGTTATATTTTCGAGGAAAGTACTTCATATCAAAGAGTCTCAATAGGGAAACTTTGTAGTGGTCCAAACAATCAAATGAACCGTGTCCATATAGATTAGTCGAGCCCCGATGACAAAACATGTACGCATGTAAAAATTATTCAAATAAGCATTCTTTCTATATCAAACATCTTGTGTCTCAAAGATTTTTTTACTATACGAGCTCCATCCTTATGATTTTATGATAAATGGCTCAAGGGCAAGCACAAATACACCTCGAACTCTCGGGGACTATCGTCGACAATCGACATAGTCGAGTTATCCAAACTCAAATTCGTAAGACCTCAAAGAGGCACCCCTCGATCTATAGACCGAGGCCATTATTCTCGGGGACTAACACTTCGAACAAGTTTGAAGTGTTATTGGGGAGTAAGCCCAAGAGACATACCCAAAGGCTACAACCAAATTAATGTGCTCGGAGACGTCCGAATCCCGCAATAAAAATAGGCCTTCAAATTCTTTGAAAAACCGGTTAAAAAGGCTACCCTCATCAAATGATCAAAAGGGCTTCGATAAAATCAGCCCTCGGAAAACCTTAAGAGGCATCAAATTATCTTAATACAAACGTGTTAAGGCACAAAAAATAGAGGGGTTTCAATCGACATCTAACCCTCAAAAAAACCAATAGGTAAAAAAATACATGCTAAGGCATAAAACTGTTTTACTAAGTATTTTAAGCCGAAAGAGGGGAATAACAACCATTTTCTAGAGACACGGCCCAATCTAAAGAGCCTAAGGGCCAATACACATAGAGTTCTAGATTTCGTTCTAGCTCTATCCGAACCTAAGGGTTCGACTATTTCGAGCCCAAATAAAAACTGACTTGATTATGGCTCAGGGACTCATCATTATCTGACACAAACCCCAAAGGGTCTAATGCCTCAAGTTCGAACTTTATTCGAACTCGACTGTGGTGACTTAGAGGAAGCCACCCAAAACTAAAATCTCGAACGCACCATTTAAAGCATAAGATTGTGCTAAAAGTTTTACAAGGCACAAAGCGTGTTTGTAGATTAAAATTAAAAAGGCATTCAAAAGAGAATTTCCTTTATATATTGATAAAGAAGGATATGTGCAAGAGATCGACATAGGTCTTACAAAAAATAAAAAGAAATTAAGTCCTAACTACGACCCCTCGTTATTATTGAAACCGCCTTGGATGCCTTCATCATCATCGTCCTCATCGGAGGAGACAAGCAACCTGGCATCATCCTCGAGTGCCTCATCTTGAGCTATCTCTTTGGAGAGGTCAATACCTCGAGCATGGATTTCCTCGAGGGTCTCCCTCCGAAATTGGCACTTCGCCAAGTCATTGCTCCATCGCTCTCGATCAGAAGCCTCCTTTGGCCTGGGCTAAGCTTTTCTCTTTAATTCTCTAAAGTTGGACCTCGTCCGATGATAGTTTGGCCAAGGTAGCCTCTTTTTCCGCAGCAAGGTGGTCCATGTTCTCCTTCCACCGATCACAATCAGCTTTGATTTGATCGACTTCCCCTCAGAGCAACTTGATACTTTCTAGCTTTTGCTGCAACTGAGATATTGAATTATTAGCCTCCACAGTTGGGTCGAGAATGTACTCTTTCAAAAGGATAGTTACCTGCTTGTCTAGCTTGACCTCTTCCTTACGAGCCTGGTCCAAGTTTGCTCGAAAGTTCCCGATCTCATGTTCTTTCTACACATAGAGGCATTTGAGAGCGTCCCTCTCTCCTCAATAAGCCTTTTGAGATCGGCTCACATCGGTGCATCTCGGCTTGGGATTTGGTGAACGCTTCCCGATGAAGCACCACAGCTTATGGAGAAAGGGAATAAATCAGATAGATGGAAATAAAAGCAAACGTAGTAACATGGGATGGAGTTTACCTGGTTTAGGAGACGCTGGGCCACATAAAAAATGATCGTCACATCTAGGTCGCAAACATCATCGACCCCCCACAAGGAAACCACAAAATATGTCTTCCCCATCGTGGGTCGTTCCCATATCGGGGGTCTTCATAGATCCAGCCTCCCGAAATTGCGCTTCCAAAAATTTAGGGTCGGACAGCGAATCATCAATATTGATTGCCCCAAGAAAGTCCCTTGGGGAACTATCTCCCTTTTGAAGAGCCCTAGAACCGAACCCTTCGGACACACTCACCGGTTGTTCATCACGGTCGGAAATATCTTCGGCCCTCGATGACTCAGGGACTTGCTCAGAGCACCTTCCGAGATCTCCCTGGTCCAAGGGTGAGTCTCCTCGACCATCATCGACCTAGCTGCTTTTGAATCTTCGACGCTTCCCCTCTTTCGGGGCACAAGCTCACAACTAACATCTTCTCCCTCCTCTTCTTCATCCTGTAGCTTTTGGGCTATGTCGGCAGATAGAGCGACAGAGTTGTCCTTCGACTTATGAGCCTTACTCTTCTTAGGTTTTGGGGTATTAGAAGGTGAGGCCCTTTTCCTTAGCCGACTTGGTAGCCACCTCTTCCCCAGGCAGGGACGACTTCATTTCAACAACATCCTCTAGGCCTGCATAAAAAGGTGTTAAGTATAAGTAAAAAGAAACATATCAGAAAAAGGCATCGAATGCATACATGATAAGCTTGCCATGATTATTGGCCTCCCATCTGCCCCTTGCCAAGTCACGCCAGCAGCGCTCGACATGGGAGGAAGTCGAGTCCAACTTCCTAACCCAATTTTCGAGGCCGAGGACCGTGTGAGGCATCCAAGAAACTGCTGCATAATAGATGAAAGCCTTACATAAAACATAAAATGAAGTTCGAAATCCAATAGGTAATACGTTACTTACGATCGGGGTTCCACTTCTCGGAGAACGACATTTTCTCCTCTGGGATATGGTCGTAGGTCCTTACCCGCACGAACCGACTCATCCAACCCCAGTCCTTGTCCTCATCGATGCTCGCAAAAAAGGACTTTGTTGATTGGTGTTGGAGCTTGAATAATCCTCGAAAAAGTCAAGATCGATACAACCGTATGAGGTGGCTGAGAGTGAACTCCAACCCCTTGGCCTTACTAGAAAAGAAGAGGAGCATGATCACTATGCACCAGAACGAGGGATGAACCTGACAAGGTAACCTAGTACCTCTTACAAAAGTCAACCATAAATGGGTCAAGAGGACCCAATGTGAAGGGGTAAGTGTAGACACTTAGTAACCCCTCCACATAGGTGGTAATGCTCTATCTAGGAGCGGTTATTTGTACCATGATCTCGGCCCCTAGTTATAGTCTTTCTTCGAAGCCTGGAGATGTTTCACTGTTATCGAACAGATATATCTCTACACGTGTTCACATCGGACAAGGACCGACGAAGGGTTCTCGACTTTGAAGTCAGTTTTTAAGACATAAGGGCGGGGAACGTACTCGTGAGGGAGAAGTTCCATCGGCGTTTTATTCGCCGGCCGACCGAGAAGAAGAGGAAGAAGCTTTCTCCTTTTGTGGGACGGTCTTGGAAGTTTTCGCCATTGATTCAGGTAGAAGAAAGCAGAAAAAGAGGTGAAATTTGGTGTTTTGGTACTAACGAAATTGACTCAACGGGTGGCGAAAGAGAAGAGATGGAGAGAGGAAAAGTCTTAGAAAATTTGGTGAAGGTAGAAATAAAGTTTTTGATTCAAATAGAGAACCTGTATTAATAGATCCACATCGACGGTTCGGTGGTGCTAGTGGCCGAACGACCACTGGCAAGCATTAATGATTTAGGGAACTGTACCGACGGGATGTTTCGGTCACCTTTAATGCTTACGTCACGGGGATGGAATCACTATCGTGGTCTTAGAAAATCGAGGCTCAAGTCGTTTCTTATCATTTTATTCTAAAAAACGAGGGGACTATCTGTATATGGCTGACATTGGGGCTACCTAATTTCATTCTTTGGTCGAGATAGGAACATCACGTCGAAAAACTAGGACGTCGAGTCATCCTGAGGTTGGCCTCGATTTGCGGACAGAAGGAGGAAGACTTCGAGGGACACCGGCGTGGCTTGATAACGAAAAAGGCAAGATATTCGCGATTGATCGAGAACTGTGGCGTGAATTTCGGAATGGATTGATCTTTGATGGTTAATCAGTTGTCAAATATGATTTCCTACTATAATTAGAAGTGTACCTTGTTTAGAACTCCTCTATTATATAAAGAGGGATCCCATTCACTTGTAGGCATCATTGTTCACTGATAAGAATATATATACTCATTACTTTCTTGCTATTTCGCTTATTGTTCATCAGAGCTGCTTAATCATTTGCTATTCTTATTATCACACCTCGAGATTACCACAAATCGAGGTTGAAACTTGGAAATCATTCTGGTTTGATTTATTTTATTCTATAATTTATCTATTACATCCTTGTTTATCAATTGGTATTGGATTTAATTACATATCCTTAAAATCACAATATAAGTTTAATTGTTACTCATAAACAAGTGCATAAAATTTGTATAATTTATATTTATATTATATTGAGAGCGACTATACAATATTATTATTTTTTATAATAATAAAAGCATATATCATTTTACGTATAGCCATGTAAAAAGTCTAGAATTATTATTTTAAGTGTTTTTAATGAATACAAAATTTCATTAATTTAGTGTATAGTGAAATATCAATGCATTAAATCTTCTTACAGAGTTTTCAAGTTTTAATTTTTGTTTTAATTTTCATAGTTGCACTTATTTTTTATTTGTAGACAATATCTTTTTAACCGCAGAAAAAATTATCATCAATATCAACAAATAATAATTAATATTTTCAACTTCATTTTTCCGTTGTATTGACCGAATTACATAAAATAGACTTTATTATTCCTCATATGGTTCCATCAAAAATGCAAATATCCTCTCCAAGTTTTTATTTTTTGTTTCAACTTTTTACATTTTTAGTAGAATTTTGTCTAGTGTTTTGAGATTTTAATTAAATTATTCAACTTTTTATATTAGTAACTGACGTTTTTATATCAGTATCCAATGTAGTGTATTGTATTAGCATGACTAATATATGTTAACTTGAAATAACCATCAACAATATAAACAAATATTATTCACATATATTCGTCAGGAAACTGGAAGCTTTATGTCTTGTAACATTAACATAATTGTAAATCACAATTACAAAAACAAGAAAGGAGAACTAACTTGTCTTATGTTTTGAATTATATCTTATAATACCTGCAATGCACGTTCTAAGTAACTAGTTGTATTAAATAAGTTTAGGAATTTTTATCTTTACTTCTTAATGGACTAATTCCTTTTTGTTGGAATAGTTGTAAAATTTAGTATGTTATTAAAATATTTATCTTTTGTTTTATTTTTCTTATTTTAAAGAACGCTATCTTATTTCTTTTAGTCCTAATCATCACAGAAGGATTGACTCGAATAAGTTCATTGATTTGAAGGATCTTTATCTTGTCTCTATTAATTCTAACCCTCACGGAGACATTGATTCAGATAGATTTAAAAGCTAATCACAAGAGGTATTTATTCCTTATGACACAATTCATGCAAATAAAAGTATTTTTGTTTTAATTATCGCTAATTGTAATTTAATTATATATAACCTCAAGAAGTGTTATTAATTCATTACTTTCAAGTGAAAAAAATATAATTATATTAATAATAAACAATTATTCTTTTGCAAAATATGTTAAATTAAATTATAATATAATAGTATTATCAAGTGTATGCGGCAAAATCAGAGGGGCCGATTTCTTGCTATTAGTTCTTTTCGAAAGAACATCTCGAGGCATCGAGGACGCGAAGCTGTGACCGAGTTCCCTCCCTCGAAGCTCGTCAAGGCCCGACCTAAAGGGAATATCGATCGAGGCTAGAGAAAGAATGGGGAGTTCCCCAGGGCACGCTGCTAAATCTAACAAAGCCAGCCTGCCCAGAACCTATATCAGGGTATCACATCTAGTTGTCCCATCCCCCTACCTTTATAATTAATGCATTTTGTACTATGTTGGGATTCCTCTTCTATATAAAGGGGATCCTCACCATTTTGTAAGAGGGCGGCTGTTGCTCCAATTATTTCTACACAAGATAAATAATAACTCTCTCTCTCTCTCTCTTCTCTCTATCTTACTCGTATTACGTTTATACTTGTTCTTCATTTATTGCTCTCCATAGGCCATAAAGAGCCTCTAACGATTATATTCTAACTGTTAGCCCTTCCCCGATAGCTCGAGCCTGAGCCCGAGCCCAAGTCTCGACCTCGAGGCCCCTCATCGGTCAGTCCGAGGCCCGAATAGCTAATCCCTTGGTTTGATTATAACTCCATGTTAGCTCACATTTCATCTTTTCACATATCAAGCATCAACTGCTTAAACAACTAGCATAAAAGTAGATCACATATTTTTAGAGTCCCATCAACAAATTTAATTGTTATTATTATTTTTACGTAAACATCAAGTGAATTTAATGATTCCTAATTTTTTAGCCTTCCTTTGGTTTATTTGGGTATTTTACAAATTTATGACACTACTCTCCTTTCATCAATTGGTTCTCTTGAATAGTAACTACGACTATACAAATATGAGGCACATATGGTTTTGGTTCTCGTGGGGTTGAACTATACTATAATTTGGCAAAGTTCGAGCATAAATTTCTATGCATATTGGCCTAGTCAATATACTCATATTTCTCATCGACATATAGGAAAATAATCTATTAAAAATGCTCCGAATTCAATCCCTTCCTTCGTAGAGCACGTATATTGTATGATCTGAACTTGCCCAGAGCGAGTCTCCCATATAGGCATAGGTTCGTTAACGTAAAGCGAGAAGTTTAGCTTGAACTGGCGAACCAAAATCACTCTTGGAATCATGCTTCCTACAATTAATATGTGTCCAGTCCAGCGGGAACGCACAACGCAAACGAACCTAACCTGCTATACCGAATACCCTGCTAGCCATGGGGAACCGAGTGGCAAGGCCATGACCCTCAGGGAATAGTTTAAGATTGCAAAAATAGAACATGCTCTACCCCTTCTCTCTATTGCTTTCATTATCTATAATTATTTGAAGTTAGACTTATTGTATATTAAGTTAATATCTATGTAGAAACCCATAGAATTTAAAACCTACACCTCTCTATTGCTTTCATTATCTATAATTATTTAAAGATAAACTTATTGTATATTAACTTAATATTTATGTAGAAACACATAAATTTTAAAACCTACATATGTTATTAGTGTAGCTGCATAAATTTTCAATGATGGAGATGAATAAAATGAAAACAGCAATTAAAGCATACTTAATTACTGCCAATAATTTTAAAAGTGTTCTAATTGTCTAATCATTATAATTCCTTAAATTAGAACTAATAAGTCGATAAAAATCTTCCGTGACTAACAAAAATCTCATTAATTATTCCCAAAAGGAAAAACGAAGCATATTATCGTTAAAATAAGGATACTATCTTCAAAGATTATGAATAGTAAGTATTTCTATATTTTTAATGAGACATATAAAAAAGAAAAAGAAAAAAGAAAAAAGGAATATCTACTATATATATATATATATATATATTCTAATTCTAATTCTAACTATTAATAAGAGGGAATAAACACACAGGAGGTCAACATGTCTGCTTGGCATAATTGAAGGTATTTTAGTAATTTCATAAAAAGTGAGAAATATCATTGGTCGAAAAAAGTAATTGTAATGTAGCTACTATATAAAATTTTCAGTGCCTTGACGAAAATACTCTTGCTTACCTATCAACAATCAGCTCATCCCTTGTACCACTTTTTGAGGTTTCATTTTTGCCCCTATTTCATCCTTTATTAAAGTGTAGCAATATGATTGCTTAAAAAGGAACTTTAGTGTAGTTTCAACGTAATCTTTTGAGTGTTTTGACTACATTGTCCCTGGTCTTATGTCATCAAACATCACCACACACTTCTACACTCCAATCGCTCACGTGGGCCCCACGTCCCACCACACTCAACTTTGTCCCCAAGATTTCAGCGATGCACCTGCAGTCCCATTTATCTTTCCCATTTCTTCGTTTGATTTATACTGTTTTAGTGTTAAGATTGATCAGAGTAACTAACATGTGATATTTAGTAGTATTATTTACTCAAAAAAATTTATTTATATTTAACCAAAATAAAACAGAATATTTTAGTTCTGGCATCTTTCTGAATCTCGGAAGCTGCGTTAAAAACCCAATTCCTAAAACCCCAGAACCTCTCGTACAGAGAAAAGCAAGTTTGATCTGATACTGTTCGATAAAAATGCAGAAGAAGAGCTTCACTCTCCTACAGACAATTGCAATTTCAGGTGTATTCTCTGCCGTTTCTGGCTGGTAATTACCTCTCTATGTATCTCTCTCGTACACACATGTATGCAAAAATATGGCTCTTTTATGCTCTTTTTCTATTAGATATAGGGGTTTAATTTCATTAAAAGAAAAAAAAAATCTGAAAACTGAATTTTGTTTGAATTTACAAATTTATTGTTATTGTTATTAATTAGGTATGGGTTCATGTTCGGGAGAGAATCTGCTCGGAAGGAGCTAGGAGGTTTGATTGAAAGTCTCCGCAATCCCAATTCTGACGCCGTTTCACCTCCCTCCTCTCACTCCTAATTCTAGCAGGTATTCTACACTTTTCTTCTCTATAACCGTCTTTATGTAGCATTATTTGATCGGGCACAGGTTTTTAGAAAAAAAAAAGAAATAGAGAAATACTTTTGAAACTTGTGGGTTGTGGCTATGGCTATAAATGATCTTATTAAGGGTATAGTGAGAATTTTTAAGTTAAATTGTTTCTAGGGAGAAGGGCCAAATATCTACATTTAACCTCCGTTATAGTATCCGACCAAATTTACCCTTACCGTTATACTATCCGGCCAAATTTATCTCTACCATCAGCAAACTTTTAAGAATACCCCTTGATCTGTTAAGTAATCCAAAATCTCCCAATTTTCTTTTATTTAAATCACTTGTTGTTCTTCTTACTCCATTATTTTCAGAAATTATTATTGATGTGAACGCTAAAGTTATTATTAATTACCAATTTACACACTTCTCTTCTTGTGATAATGAGTTTGGAATTGGTTTACAATTTTATTTATTTTTCAATCATATACACACTGTAGAATTCAGTGGGTAGTTGTAACTGATTAAAATAATTCACATTTCATTACCAGAACTAATCTTGCTATCTTCATAAAAGCAATCCTTTTCTAATCTTAGTCTTCAATTTGCAGGTGCTAAAGAAAGGTAAGATAACACAAGTTTGCACGATGGAAGAAAATGAGTGCCTCATCTCTTCTTGAAGCTGAGACAACTGAAGGTACCTGGACCTTGGTGGAAAGCTCTTTGAGATCGTGACAACAACATAGATTTCATATTTTTCTCGTTCTTCTGCTGGAAAATTTACTTCCTTGTTCATGATAACTAAATTGCCTGTACTATCGAGGTAGAAGTCTGTATAATGATGTTCTTCATTGAGAAGGAGGTAGTGAAATTGTGCTAGATATCAGATATCAATTGTTGACTACTGCTTTACTTTGCCTACTCCATGCAACTATGGAAAATTCTGCAGTAGCAGCTCTTTATCTGGAAAGTTCCATGTTAAAAGTAGTACTAAGTCAAATTCTAGTTCTGTAGATTTTGGGGAAGGTAATGGTGTTTTTATGGTTCTGAGGGTTTGAAGGGGGCTGGGCTTTTAAATCTAGCTTCAGTTAAGAAGTATGGCGAATGGAAGTACGCAGTCCATAAATTTCCTCCGTGGGAGGATAAGTCGTGATAGGCTGTATTATTATTCTGCTTTAGGTTAATCTCTTAGAAACCATGGAATATATCTATGAAGTGCATAGGCTGTAGACCATGTATAAAGCAAGTTGATATTGCTGTCACTTATGATTTTTATTTCTACAGTACCTGTCTGTTTCTTTTCATTTTCCTTTGTTATAAAATACTCAAGATCTTTAAATTTTTGTTGTTGCCGAGAAGATAACATATGTGTGACAAATATCTTTAATGGGTGAACTTTGTTCAATAATCTTGTCAAATATTCTTAAACATGGCTAAACAGATATTCCTAAGAGGTCCAATGTAATTCTGCGGAGGCTCTAAAGCCTGACTTATCACCATGTTGCTAATATGCTTGTAATATTTTAGCATGGGTTGTTCCATTAAATGGTTATCTACAAAGGATTGGGGTAGTGGTGATCTTCTCTACTCGAAATGTTCTTTCGACTAGAGATATGCTTATCAGACACTCAAGTAAGTTGCTCGTTGATAATTAATACCTCGAAGGAAGAAAGCAGAAATAATAACGGGAAATAAGTCTGTAAGAAGCAATTGTATGAGGTGTTTTATTTCAATAATAATAAACGTGGAAGGCAGAAAAAAGTAGTTTTAGTACAAAGAAAAGAACATGCTCATTCAAATCTTTGTATGATACCGTCTCATTCCAATGACCCGGAGCTTTGCAATCTCTGGACCAAAATAGGAAAGATTGACATACTAAGCTTCTTTTTCTTGTCGTCTATAGTTTAGTTTCAGACACAGGCTCAAATTCTTGTGGACTCTTTTAGGTGCTATGGCCTATGAGTATGGCAGTTTAATACTTTGTGCCACTAACCTACAATGGGATGACTATATTACCTCTATACAGATGCATATCTTTACATTGTGCTATCTCTTTAGCTTTCATAGATTGATTCTTTTTGATAATTCCTACATAAAGGTCTGTCCTGCTTGGGTCACACTCTGGACGCCTAGCATTTCGGCCTCCTTCTGACATGCTTTTCACGAATTGCCCTAGATTCTGCCAATTTTCTGGCTCAAACAAGCGTTTATTCATTCTCAAGAATGTAAATGCGCTCAATGCATTTCCAGAATCTGACCTGCTTGTTGCCAAAACTTGAGAATATGCTCCTCCATCATACCTCTCTAAAGCATTTTCTCCAGCAAGGTCTACCTCAGAAGTTCTAGTTGCTTTTTTTACTTGTCGAACTAAGCCTTCTGGTGAGCAATTTGCACTCTGGGGCTGTTCACCATTCCTCATTTCCATACATGTAAAGTTAACTACAACACGATGTTTCCCGAACATACGTGCGATAGGTAGATAGCCATTTGTCTCTCTCGTATTGTAGTATCCTGCTGTTAACTCTGCAGCATGTGATCTAGTATTGTAATGCCAATGAATCCCAGCTACCTTTCCAGATAGTTTAGCCCCAGTTCCTTTGTATATACTTTCTGCTGCTCCTAGGATCCTGTCGCCATGCTCCAGTAGCTTTCCTGAATACCACTCTAGGAAGAATTTTCCATATTCACTGTTCCATGTTCCATCATTTTGGAAAAATCCAGTATCCTCAGGAAATTGGTTGTACTGTCCTGAGTCATGAGGCCCTCCCTGGCCCCAGTCATCCTTTCCGGCCGCCTTGGCAGATGCTGCCAGTGAAGCTCTCATGTACTGTGTTGACATAAAAGAAGTTAGTTTAGCTGTGTCACGTGACACCGGTCAAAAACTTTTACTAAATTCATAAAGGAAAACCTAAACTGAATATATATTAAGTACCAGTGACACCACTTAACAATTGAATTGTGTGGTCTGCTGGATAACATTGTCATTTTATTGCTAAAGGTCGTGGGATCTAGCCTCTCTGGCGCATTAATTGATTAAGTTTTTTTGCCTGAACAACTAGGATGGACGAAGATCACTCATAATCGTTGAGTATTAACTTTTTAGCCCCATTATTTGAGAACAAATAGCATGGACGAAGCACATTAATAACAATCTGAGTGATAAATAAATTCTATTGCCACAGAATTACTAATCCTAAATTTTGTAAAAGACTGCGTAATTCTATTTCTACCGAAAAAAAATCACGTTTCTTTTTTTTCTTCAACATAGATGAAGAATAAAAAGATAAAATATTTATGCTTATGGTGAAATTTTCTTTTAATATTTACTATCGCTAATTAGTAGCTTTCTTATTCAATATTCATTTTAGTTTTAAATGTGACACCGCTTATGAAAAATCCTGCGTATCTCTAACCATAGATGCAAAAAGATACCTTGTCATAGTTCTGGAATTCTCCAATTCCAGGAAATCTCCAAGTACCATTGCTTTCTGGATACGATGGATATCTTAGCTCCCCACAAGGACCCAATCCCACTTGAATCTCCTGTAGAAGTGAACAGAATGTCAATTTCAAGTTTTCCTACCATTTTAGCTTGGAAAATATAATACGAATATAGCATCCAAGGGGGTGGCTTAGTGGTCACTGAAGTGGGTTGGGAATTTTGATGTCTCAGGTTCAAATCCTAGCGGATATAAAAATGCTAGGTGATTTTCGCATCTGTCCAACGCCTTGGAGGACGGAGTTACCTGATACCCTTCGCTGGCGGAGGTAGTAGGTATCCCGTGAAATTAGTCTAGGTGCGTAAGCTTACCCGGACACCAAGCTTATCAGAAAATTATACTCCATCTAATAGGAGTATATTAAGAGGTACCCTGTGTCATTTGGATGATTCTATATACTTTACTGGTCCACCTTTTAGATGGCTGACCAATAAATTAGTCGACCACATGAGATTACATAAAGTAACTGATTCGATTTTGCTTATTCACTTATTTTCTTAGCCGCCCTTCTCTCTTTTGGATAAATAGCCTGATTTGTTTTTGTTTAGTTTACTTCAAATTAGCCTTCAGCCTATATTTCTCCCAGATTAGGATAAATTATTTAATCCTATATTTCCACCATCACTTTCCAACTTAGCTCATATTCCTCCTCTAAAGAAAGAGAGATGATTCTGTGCACGCTGTGTGTGTTTATTTTTCTAAAGCTTGTGCTTGTTCTTTTCAGTTACTGTTGCTTTAGAGTTTGGTAGGTTAGTAGGAAGTATCCTATTGAAGTAATAATATTGGTTATGTGATTGTATAGCAGAAGTCTTACCACTATGACATCTCCCAAGTAATCGTTGAATCTTTGTCTGAAGCTTCTCATATAGTCAGTGTATACCTGAATGGGTGTCCTTCCATTGAGTACTGGTAACATATCACAACCTAAGGAAATATACTCAGGATTTCTCCTGCCTGATCTATCTATGTAGACAAGATCTAGGTTCTTCCTGATATCTTCAAGCACCCATGGAGGTAGAGGAATACTGCAAAATCCATTACAAGTTTTAGTGACAGTTTGATTTCTTCTATAACCACGAGTCTGAATAGTGACCAGAAATTCCAGTTACACTTGAAATACTCCCTTTTCTATGAACTATTACTTTGGATTGCAGCTGAATATGT
The DNA here is from genome assembly GCA_026770625.1 of Nicotiana glauca. Lineage (NCBI taxonomy): Eukaryota > Viridiplantae > Streptophyta > Magnoliopsida > Solanales > Solanaceae > Nicotiana > Nicotiana glauca. The sequence goes on from MU788678.1 coordinate 23,996, forward strand.
CTTTTTTTTCCAAGATTATACTTATGTTAACCATATCAGACCAAAAAATGTGACTTAAAAAACTTGACGAAAGCTGAGATTCTATAGGAGTATTGGATTTTTTTCAGAATTTTTTTTTGTCTATTTCCTTTAAAAAGCTTTTGGAAATTACTAGTAACAACAACAACAACAACCCAGTATAATCCCACTTAGTGGGATCTGGGGAGGGTAGCGTGTACGCAAAGTAGCAGACCTTACCCCAGTGTTAAAAATAGCGTGAAGCGAGGAAAAGCGACAACCCCCATTTCACGAAAAGCGAGAAGCGAGAAGCGAAGCGCTCGCTTTTTTGAAGTGAAGCGGAATTTTTTTTTAAAAAATTAAAATAAATACGGCATAGACAGCACATGTAATTTTAGATGCGATTTTTGACAATAGATTCCTCCATTTGTAATCTTATCACAAAAAAGACAACTAATGGCCATCTTGTTGGTCTCGTTAACTCTTTCAGAGTAAGCCCAAGCAGGGTCTTTCCTATCTTCTTTTGGCGCCATGAAAATAACAATTACGTAACACATAAGAAAGTCAATAAGAACTAAGAATAAAATATATATAATTGGGCAGAAACTGGGCAGAAATTGAGCAGAAACTGAGCAGAATTTGGGCATGAAACGGGGCAGAATTTTTCTGAAAAATTTCGCCAGCATTTCGGCGCTTTTTGGACGTTTAGAAAGAAAAAAAAAGAAAAAGAAGAAGAATGAAAATAAAAACATACCTGTTGAAACTTGAAAGAAGTTGTTGACTTATTGTAATGTTGAAGAAGAAGAAGAACCATGAACAAATCGTTGCTTCATGTGAGGAAGAAATCGCTGGTTTTTTTAGGAAGAAGAGGCTGGTTTATAACCCTATTTGCTGCTGAAGAATGACTAAAACAGAAGACTCACTCCATTTTGGTCTTTTAATTGAAAAAGACCCAGTTGGGCTTTTATTTTCAGAAGCGCTCGCTTCTACCGCTTTCTACCGCTTCACCGCTTCTCGCTTTTTTGGCAGAAGCGGTCGCTTTTCTCTACCTGAGCCGCTTTTAACTGGAGTAGCGCCCAACCTCCCGCTCCGCTTCGCTTCTCGCTTAAAGCGAGGAAGCGGGCGCTTTTGTGAACACTGCCTTACCCCTACCCTGGGATAGAGAGGTTGTTTCCAAATAGACCCCCGACATCCTTCCCTCCAAGAACTTCCCACCTTGCTCTTGGGGAGACTCGAACTCACAACCTCTTGGTTGGAAATTACTAGTAAGATGATAGGAATTGTCTTTCTGGTGTTGTGATTTGGGAATATGAGAACAGAAAAGGTAAACTTCCTAATTTATCAGAATCTAACTAGATATTTCATGAATCTATGCAAATAATGGTGTATTAGTACAGAATTGCTAGATTATTTTGGGTTGAAGATTTACTTTCTCTATAATATTATTAGTGTCTAATGGAAATAGAGCAGAATATCTATTGTGATAAAGCCAGATATGGTTCAAGCATAATATATAAACTGCATTTTATTTGTACCTGCAAGAGTCTCCAACATTTCCCCCACACTGGTGAAAAGACATGACAACTTGAAGTTTCAAGCCATGTTCCTTACACATGTTGACAAGCTCAGCATAACCTTCCCAGTTATACTTAAAGGGTCCATCTTTCTCCACCAAACCCCACCAAGCATCCACCATTACCCCTTCAACTCCAGCACTTCTCAAGGCCATCAAACTCGCATTCATCAATCGTGGCTTGTTCAATTTCCCTCCCATGGTTACGGTATCAAGTGGCAACATCACAAAAACAAGGTACTGCTGTACTATTATTGCTGTGAGTAGTTGTTAGCACATGAAGTTTTTCTCTTTTCTCATTTTTCCTCCCTTCTATGGGATTACCGGTAACTCTCTCATGAGAGAGGTGAGCTTCTTGCATGGAACTCTTTGTTATGAGAAGGCAAGATGGCTTCGTTTGTGCAAACGAAACCATGCCTATGAAATCATCAGGTGTTTTAATACCTTTGGTTTCTTTTATATTGATAGAAGAGGTTGAAGAATGAACTGCTCAAGCCATTTGTTGTGTTTTAAAAAAAAAAAAGAATATGTTGGACTTGCTGTTTTTGATAATAGAAGATGTAAGAATTGATGAAGTTGTGGTTGTATACTTGCATATTTATAAAGCAAGATTCATAAAGGAGACAAATTTGGTGGGCTCTATTTAGATATTCCAAAAAAGGTGCAAAGGTTTAAAACAAGTCGGCATACTTTTTCAAGGTCTGTCTTCTGCTTGACGTGGTGATACATATATGATATAACTCCATTTTTCAAACCTTTATGTCCTCAATAATATAACATATAACGTTGCCGACGTCAATGAGGAATGATGGCAAGAAAAAGAAAAAAAATAGAAATTCATTTAGATGTGAAATAAATATTGTCAAATTATACAGAGAGTCGGAGATTATATTGTATGCTTTCATGAGTTCATCTAAATATTACTAGCATTTAATATAGGGGGCACTTATTGTGAAATTACTTTTTCAATTCTTCTGTTTTCAGCTGTTAAAATAAGAGTCTAATATTTCACCTTCACTTTTGGTGTAAAGAAAACATTGCCAAGGTAGTTGAGTAGTTTTTCTGGAAGCTCAGAGCTTTCCCTTTTTTGAAAAAATGGAAACTGGTTTTACATAAGATATACTCGTAGTCTCGTACATACAAACAGTTACCTGCTAAACCTGTAGTTGCTAGATTTTTTACCCTTTTTATTGCTATGGATTCACCACTCAAATTTTGACTTTTGATCAAACTGTTCCCTATATTGGCTGTCGGATTTCAGGATTGACAACATGGGAATTTTCACAGTACTTAATTCGCTAAAGGGCTTGGACGAATTCTCATGTTTCCCTATCATCACAGATCACCCAAGAAGAGCATGTCATGTTGCTCAAAACTGGTAGAAGTTGCCTCTATTTTCATCACTAACTTGCTTACTTGCCTTTTCGTGACCTTAGTTGGATCAACAATAGTGGTTATTGTTCCTTCGGTTGAGAAGATGAGAGAAAGGCATTTTACCTGATAAAAGAAAAAGAGGCAGTTATGAGAAATAACAATCTTATTCTGATTGAAAAGAATTTAATTGTCCATAATAAGTGAAACTAATCACTTGAAAAAGAAGGCAGGCATATGCTACAACAAGTAAATCTTTATTAATTGTCTAAAAATTATTTACGTTATCCGTGTATATAAGTTAATTTCTTGAAAATATAGTAGTAGCCCATGTTGCATGTCCAATATTTTGAGGTAGTTCTTGTAAAAACTAATTTTAGGTAGTTTCCAGGTTTTTCTACCTTTTTATTACAGATCTGATCACATAATACTTATAGAAACATTAGAAAATTGCGTTACTGGCCGAAAAACATGAAAAGAAGTCCTTTTTTATAAGTTAAAGTAAATCTGAAAAGACATGAATTCCTCTCCATTGACTAAGTGGTCACAATTTGAATCGTCATGTACGAGTTAAAATTTTAATGACCTTATGCAACTCTAAGATATTATTTGCAAAAAAAGGGTTGCCACAATTCTTTTAGATATTTCTAAGATGTTAAATTTCAAGATATTTCTCAAGTTTCAGTTACTTGTATACCTTCTTGGACTGAGCAATAAGGTAAGAAAGCAATGTAACCTAGTCAAAAGAATAATGGGCGAAAGTGAAGTCTCTGTCTTCTTCCGCACTAAATTCTCAGCCATATTTGTGGTGGTAATCAATGAGTCGTTCTGTTTTGCAAAAATAATGCAACCTCCACAAAAATTAACCGTGTGGCCTAGAACTAAAAAACAAGACTTGCTTTTCATTTATACGTGGATATACCCAAAAGAATCTTCATTTTCCCTTATATTCCACTGTTTTGTTAATTTATTTGAAGGTTATTATTAAGAAATGAAGGGTCTTATTAAGAAATGAAGGGTCTGTTGAAAAAGTTAAAGCATATGTGGTTATAAGCATAGTTACTTTCCTTTTCTTGAAATTTCATTTTCTTCCTTCTCAAGAATACTTACAAAGTCAGAGGTAACTATTCCTGTGGATCCACAATTACACATTTCTGATTTGTTCTAAAGCGAAACTATTTTTTTTTTGAATTTTGAGTAATAACAAACTTGAGAATGGTGTCGTGATGGCTTTGCAGTGTTTTTGGATTTTTCCACTTTGCAAAATTTTTGAAGTATGTGAAAGGAATACTTGGAAGCAATGAAGAAAAAGCTTCTCAAAAGTGGACAACAACAACAACTACCTAGTAAAATCCCACATAGTGGGGTTTGGGGAGGGTAATGTGTACGCAGACCTTACCCCTGCCCCGATGGCGCAGAGAGGCTGTTTCCGATAGACCCTCGGCTCAGAAAGACGAAAATAAAAAAAAAAAAAAAACAAGAAAAGAGAGTCCATTAGTAACTCCAGTAGAAACCGTTACAGTAGCAGAAGCATAAAAACCAAAAGATGAATGACATGCAATAACGATAACCAGAGTCTAAGGCCCGGGGCTAAGATAAACATCAAGAATAGTGTGGGTTCAACATAAACTGCAAGCCATCTAAGATCAACCCTAATCCAACCCCGACTCACCCCCGATATGAAGTAAGGAAAGCTCTACTACCCCTATCTTACAACCCTAATGCTTGACCTCCAGGCCTTCCTATCAAGGGCCATGTCCTCAGAAATCTGCAGTCGTACCATGTCCTGCCTGATCACCTCTCCCCAATACTTCTTAGGTCTCCCTCTACCTCTTCTCGTACCCACCACGGCCAACCGCTCACACCTCCTCACCGGTGCATCAAGGCTTCTCCTCTGCACGTGCCCGAACCATCTGAGCCTCGCTTTCCGCATCTTGTCATCTACAGGGGCGACGCCCACCTTCTTCCGAATATCTCCATTCCTAATCTTGTCTATCCTAGTGGACAATGAAATGATTTTGAGTTTGCAATAAAAGTAAGGATTAACTTATAATTACTGATAAGTGTAAAGTACTTTTGCATTCTCAATGGAATGTTACCTGTCATCGAAGACAGTCCGCAGTCCCATAAATTTCCTATGCGGGAGGAGAAGTCATGATAGGCAAACAATTAGAAGAAGATCTAAGAATGTCTACCTTAATTTTCCCGTATTATTATTCCGCTTTAGGTTAATATCTTATTATTTGCCCTGGCAATCGAGGCACTGACGCACCACATTCAGGGGGAGGTGCTATGATGCATGTTATTTGCAGATGACATTGTATTGATTGACGAGACGGAAGGCGGTGATAACAATAGGTTAGAGGTTTGGAGGCACACCCTGAAGTCTAAAGGTTTCAAGTTGAGCAGGATCAAGACAGAATACTTGAAATGCAAATTCTGTGGTGCGACTCAGGTAGTGGACAAAGACATGAGGCTTGATTCTCAAGTCATCTGAGAGAAAGTTTCAAGTACCTTGGGTCAGTTATACAAGGGAATGGAGAGATCGACGAGGATGTTACACATCGTATTGAGGTGGGGTGGATGAAATGGAGACTCACTTCTGGTGTTTTGTGTGATAAGAAGGTGCCACCAAAACGTAAAGGTAAGTTCTATAGAGCGGTGGTTAGACCGACTATATTGTATGGGACGGAATGTTGGCCAGTCAAGAACTTCCATGTCCAAAAGATGAAGGTGGCTGAAATGAGGATGTTGAGATGAATGTGCGGGCATACCAGATTAGATAGAATTAGAAATGAAGATTCGGGACAAGGTGGGCGTAGCCCCTGTGGAGGTCAAGATGCGAGAGACGATTTAGATGGTTCAGGCATGCGAAGAGGAGAGGCACAGATGCACTAGTGAGGAGGTGTGAGAGGTTCGCCCGAGAGGCCTTAAGGAGAGGTAAAGACAAGTCGAAGAAGTTTTGGGAGAGGCGATTAGGCAAGATATGACGTTACTCCAGCTTACCGAGGATATGACCATGGATAGCAAGGTATGAAGGTTGAGAATAAAGGTAAAGGATTAGGTAGCCGAGCGTTGTCCTTGTTTGTAACAATAACTTTAGTACATGAACTTAGTGTCATTTGTGCATTTTCGTATTTCTTGACTTTTGTTATTACTGGTCGCTTTCGTTTCGGTTTTTTGATTGCAGTACCTAGTGTTAATTTTGTATTTTCGCTTAGCTTTTCTGATTGTTGTGCTTGTTGTTGCCCTTCCTTTTACCCTTCCTAAGCTGATGGTCTATCGGAAACAACTTCTCTGCCTTCTTGATGGTAGGAGTAAGGTACTAAGGTCTGCATATACACTATCCTCCCCAGACCCTATTTGTGGGATTGCACTGGTTTTGTTGTTGTTTGGGTTAATTTCTTAGTAATTGCCATAGAAACCATGGAATATATCTATGGAGTACATAGGCTGTAGACCATGGATAAGGCAAGTCGATATTGCTGTCAGTTGTGAATTTTTTTGTACAGTACCTGTTTCTTTCTTCCTTTGATAAAATTTTCTTTTCCTTTGTTACAAAAACTCTGATGATCTTTAAATTTTTTTAATGGCTGAGAAGATGACATATGTATTGACAAATATCTTTAATGGGTGGACTTTGTTCAATAATCTTTTCAAATATTCATAAACATGGCTAAATAGATATTGGTAAGACGTCAAAAGTAATTTTGTGGGGGCTCTGAAGCCTGATTTATCACCATATTGCTGATATGTTTGTAATCTTTCAGCATGCATGGATTGTTCTGTTAAATGATTATCCGCAAAGGATTGGGGTAATGGTGATCTTCTCTGCTTGAAATGTTCATTGGACTAGTGATATGTTTATCAAACACTCAAGTAAGTTGCTCGCTGATAATTGATACCTCGTAGGAAGAAAGGATAAATATTAACAGGAAAATGCATCTATAGGAAGTAATATTATTAGCTCCTTTATTACAATAATAAAGGTGGAAGGCAGAAAATTATTGATTTGTACAAAGAAGAATATGCTCATTCAAATCCTTGTATGATGCTGTCTCATCATCCCAATGCCCCGGAGCTTCACAACCTCTGAACCAGAATGGGGAAGATTGACTGACGAAGCTTCTTTTTCTTGTCGTCTATAGTTTAGTTTCAGACGCAGGCTCAAATTCTTGTGGACTCTTTTAGGTGCTATGAGTGATGGCACTTTAATACTTTTTGCCACAGTTATCTGCTAACCTATAATGGGATGACCATATTACCTCTATACATATGCATATCTTTATACTAGTGCTATCTCTTTAACTTTCATAGAATGTGTCTTTTTGATAAATCCTACATAGGGTTCTGTCCTGCTTGAGTCACACTCTGGACGTCTAGCATTTCGGCCTCCTTCTGACATGCTTTTCACGAATTGCCCTAAATTCTGCCAATTTTCTGGCTCAAACAATCGTTTGTTCATTCTCAGGAATGTAAATGCGCTCAATGCATTTCCAGAATCTGACCTACTTGTTGCCAAAACTTGAGAATATGCTCCTCCATCATACCTCTCTAAAGCATTTTCTCCAGCAAGGTCTACTTCAGAAGTTCTAGTTGCTTTTTTCACTTGTCGAACTAAGCCTTCTGGTGAGCAATTTGCACTCTGGGGCTGTTCACCATCCCTCATTTCCATACATGTAAAGTTAAATACAACACGATGTTTCCCGAACATACGTGCGATAGGTAGATAGCCATTTGTCTCTCTCGTATTGTAGTATCCTGCTGTTAACTCTGCAGCATGTGATCTAGTATTGTAATGCCAATGAATCCCAGCTACCTTTCCAGATAGTTTAGCCCCAGTTCCTTTGTATATACTTTCTGCTGCTCCTAGGATCCTGTCGCCATGCTCCAGTAGCTTTCCTGAATACCACTCTAGGAAGAATTTTCCATATTCACTGTTCCATGTTCCATCATTTTGGAAAAATCCAGTATCCTCAGGAAACTGGTTGTACTTTCCTGAGTCATGAGGCCCTCCCTGGCCCCAGTCATCCTTTCCGGCCGCCTTGGCAGATGCTGCCAGTGAAGCTCTCATGTACTGTGTTGACAAAAAAAGAAGTTAGTTTATTTTTTCCACCTTCTGAAGGTCTTTCTATTTTTTTCTGAGATTTACTTATGTAAGAAAAAATGATTTTATTAATATCTCTGACAATAGATGCAAAAAGTTACCTTGTCATAGTTCTGGAATTCTCCAATTCCAGGAAATCTCCAAGTACCATTGCTTTCTGGATAGGATGGATATCTTAGCTCCCCACACGGACCCAATCCCACTTGAATCTCCTGTACAAGAAAATAGAATGTCAATTTCAAGTTTTCCTATCATTTTAGCTTGGAAAATATAATAGGAGTATAACACCCAAGGGTGTGGCCTAGTGGCCAATGAACTGTTTTGAGAACCATGAGGTTTCAGATTCAAATCCTAGCGGAGATAAAAACACTAGGTTATCTCTTCCCATCTGTCCAAGCCTTGGAGGATGGAGTTGCCTGGTACCTTTTGCAGGTGGAGGTACTAGATTCACTTTCCAAACTTAGCTCCTAGTCCTCCCTTAAAGAAAGAGTGGATTTATTTTATTTCAAATTAGCCTTCAGCCTATATTTCTCCCAGATTAGGATAAATTATTTAATCCTATATTTCCACCATCACTTTCCAACTTAGCTCATATTTCTCCTCTAAAGAAAGAGAGATGATTTTGTGCCCGCTGTGTGTGTTTATCTTTCTAAAGCTTGTGCTTGTTCTTTTCAGTTACTGTTGCTTTAGTGTTTGGTAGGTTAGTAGGAAGTACCCTATTGAAGTATATAATATTGGTTATGTGATTGTATAGCAGAAGTCTTACCACTATGACATCTCCCAAGTAATCGTTGAATCTTTCTCTGAAGCTCCTCATATAGTCAGTGTATACCTGAATGGGTGTTCTTCCTTTGAGTACTGGTAACATATCACAACCTAAGGAAATATACTCTGGATTTCTCCTGCCTGATTTATCTGTGTAGACAAGATCTGGATTCTTCCCGATAGCTTCAAGTACCCAGGGAGGTAGAGGAATACTGCAAAATCCGTTACAATTTTTAGTGACAGTTTGATTTCTTCTAGAACTGCGATTCTGAATAGTGAGAAGTAATTCCAGTTTCACTTGAAATATTCCCTTGTAAGCTATAAAGTATTACTTTGGATTGCAGCAGACTGTCTTTTGCCAAAGATTATAATTTTGTTAACCATTTCATGCAAGGACTGAGAACTTGAAGAAAGCTGAGATTCTATAGGGGTATTGGATTATTTGAGAAAAATAATACTAATTGTCTATTTCCTTTAAAAGCTTTGGGAAACACTACTAAGATGACAGGAATTGCCATACTGGTGTTGTGATGTGTGAATATGAGAACAGAAACTTCCTAGTTTATCAGAACCTAACTAGATATTTGATGAATCTATGCAAATAATGGTGTATTAGTACAGAATTGCTAGATTATATTGGGTTGAAGATTTACTTTCTCTATAATATTATTAGTGTCTAATGGAAATAGAGCAGAATATAGATTGTGATAAAGCCAGATATGGTTCAAGCATAATATATAAACTGCATTTTATTAGTACCTGCAAGAGTCTCCAACATTTCCACCACACTGGTGAAAAGACATGACAACTTGAAGTTTCAAGCCATGTTCTTTACACATGTTGACAAGCTCAGCATAACCTTCCCAGTTATACTTAAAGGGTCCATCTTTCTCCACCAAACCCCACCAAGCATCCACCATTACCCCTTCAACTCCAGCACTTCTCAAGGCCATCAAACTCGCGTTCATCAGTCGTGGCTTGTTCAATTTCCCTCCCATTGTTACGGTATCAAGTGGCAGCATCACAAAAACAGGTACTGCTGTACTATTATTGCTGTGAGTAGTTGTTAGCACATGAAGTTTTTCTCTTTTCTCATTTTTCCTCCCTTCTATGGGATTACCGATAACTCTCTCATGAGAGAGGTGAGCTTCTTGCATTGAACTCTTTGTTATGAGACGACAAGATGGCTTCGTTTGTGCAAACGAAACCATGCCTAAGAAATCATCAGGTGTTTTAATACCTTTGGTTTCTGTTATATTGATAAAAGAAGTTGAAGAATGAACTGCTGAAGCCATTTGTTGTGTTTTAAAAAAAAAATAGAAAATGTAGGACTTGCTGTTTTTTGATAATAGAAGATGTAAGAATTGATGAAGTTGTGGTTGCATATTTATAAAGCAAGATCCTGAAGGTTTCAGGTGCATGATTCATAAAGGAGACAAATTTGGTGGGCTCTATTTGGATATTTAGAAAAAAGTGCAACGGTTTAAAACAAGTCGGCAAACTTTTTCAAGGTCTGTATTCTACTTAACGTGGTGACACATACATGATATAACTCCATTTTATAAACCTTTATGTCCTCAGTAATATACATATAACGTTGCCGACGTCAATAAGGAATGGTAAAAAAAGGAAAAAGAGAAAAAATTCATTAAATGTGAAATATGTTATGAGTAGCTTGTACATTGGATGCTATAGTGGATGCCTATGTTGTGAATAACTTAAAGATTTAATCTCCTTCTTTATGTATATCATCTTTACTTTTTATGTCTATAAAAGGTTATGTAATTACAATGGAAAAACACATACAATTAAAGAAGGAAAATCTCTTCCTTCTCTCTATCTATATTTCTTGTTCATGTTTTACTAAATTGCTTTTATTTTATAACACGTTATCAGCACGAGTCTCTAACCAATTGTGTATATATCTACAAAAAATAAATAAATTCCTACATCCAGAAAAATTGCAATTAGAAGTCATACATATCATTTCATGGTTAGATGTAAAGAGAAACTTGTCACGACCCAAACCCAGACCCGGTCATGGTGGCGCCTCTCGTGGGGACAAGGCCAGCCAACTAAACCCAATTCATCATTTTAAGACAGTTAAATTGTTCATAAGCAGTTTAAATATGATTTAATGATAATAATTAGCGGAAGTACAACTCGACACAACCCAAACCAGGGTATCACAAGTCATGAGCATCTATTAGAGTATAACTACCACTACAAGGTATGAAATATACGAAACAAGACTGATAAACAAAAGGGAGAAGAGCGGTGCTGCGCACGCTGGCAGTCACCTTGCTAACTCCGATAACTTTGCCTCCGATTAGTCAAAACCTGCTATCGGGTGCAAAAATACCTGCATCTGCACACACGGTGCAGAGAGTAAAGTGAGTACTCCAATTCAGTGAGTAATAAAGGTAAATAACAACTGAGCAGTAAGAAATCACGTAAAACAAACCAACATGTTTTATAGAAGCAGTGTAAAACCATTTAAGAAAGCAATGTAGCTGTGAAATCTTTAGAAATATCTTAGCTTAGTTTAAACTCTTTTGAAATGACTTTTTCAACAGTTACGCAATGAATGCAAAACAGTTAGTGTCGATAAGCACCAAAAATTCGCCCCTCGGCCACAAATACCACAGTATAACAGGTAAAATAACAAGTAAATATGAAAGATGAACACATAAAGGTACGCCTCTCGAGCAATATCTCAGAACGATACTAGCCCTTCGGGCTCACTCTCAGAATAGTATCAGCCCCTCGGGCTCACTCTCAGAACACTCTCAGCCCCTCGGGCTCACTCTCAGAACACTCTCAGCCCCTCGGGCTCACTCTCAGAACAATATCAGCCCCTCGGGCTCACTCTCAGAACAATGGATACCCACGCTCACTGTGGGTGTGCAGACTCCGGAGGGGCCCGTTACGGCCCAAGCGCTATATCAAGCCACCTCGTGACATCATTTCTCGGTACTCGACCTCACATCACTCAAGCCACCTTGTGGCGTATAAATGTATCTCAGGCCCTCGGCCTCATATCACTCAGTGTATCCTCACATATGGCCCTCGGTCGCACTCAGTCAGATATGATCACAATCCCCTCGGACATTAGTAAAACAATAGTTCTCAGCCCAAAACATCATTTAGAAATATCGTTTAAGTCTTATAACTGAGTGAAAATAGTTGAGTTGTAAAACAGTGGAAAACAACATGACCGAGTTCAAGTAATAAGTTAAAACAATGAGGAAACAGTGATAATAATCCCCGAAGAGTTCAAATAGTTGGCACGAAGCCCAAATATGACAATCAGCCCAAATCATGATGATAACAAGCAAGTTCCAGTCAAATACACGGTAAATCCATCAATCGGAACGGATCAAGTCACAATACCCAACGGTGCTCTACCCCATGCTCGCTATCCGGCGTGCAAGTCACCTCAATATAGCACTACGATGTGCAATCCAGGGTTTCAAACCCTTAGAATATCATTTATAATTATTACTCACCTCAATTCGAGCAAAATCCTACTCCAAAATGCCTTTGCCCCTTGAATCGGCCTCCAATCGACCCGAATCTAGTCACATTTAATTCAATTCGGTCAATACTAATTATAGGAATTAATTCCATATGAAAATACTAATTTTCCAACAAAATCCGAAATTTAACTCAAAATTGCCCGTGGGACCCACGTCTCGAAATCCGGCGAAACTCACAAAATCTGACAACCGATTCAACCACGAGTCTAACCATACCAAAATTACTAATTTCTGATAACATTTCGACCCTCAAATCTTCAAATATATCCAAGAGGGTTTTCAAACTTTTTCCAACTTAAAATCATCAATTACATGTTAAAAATAATAATGGATTCGGGTAATCTAACCAAAATTGAGTTAAGAATACTTACCCCGTTGTTCCCTCTCAAAATATCTCGAAAAATCGCCTCATCCGAGATCTAAATCGCCAAAAATGGAAAATCAAAAATTAACATTCTGTCCAGGCCTTTTCTTTTTCGCGAATGTGTCACGACCCCAAACACGGTCGTGATGGCGCCCAACCCAACGGCTAGGCAAGCCCGACCAAATGTGCTCTCAACCCGAGCTTAGAGCTCATAAACCATTTATTTTAAGTCATTAACAGTGATATAAACCAAATATGCTTATAGTTATAAAATATCCCAAAAATCTCACAAAACAACATAACTTCCCAAAGACCTGGGGTCACGAGTCAAGAGCCTCTATTAGAATATTAGGACAATACTGAAAATAACTCTACAAGTCTGAATGTACGCGGAATAAACAAAATAACAGAGTGATAAGGGGAAATGTCGGGTCCTGCGAACGCCAGGCAGCTACCTCGACGATCTCAAATGAAACTCTGGATCAGCACAAAGCTCAGCTAAGCTTCCAATTACTTGAATCTGCACACATGGTGCATGGAGTCGAGTGAGTACTTCCAACTCAGCGGTAATAAAAGTAAATAATGCTGAGGAAAAGAAAATCACACAAAGCACT
>MU788678.1:58880-116562 GCA_026770625.1 Nicotiana glauca
AGTAAAACCGTGAAAATCCTTTAGAAACATCTAGTTCAGTTTAAAATCTCTTTTGAAAATATTCTTTTTCCAACAGTAAGCATATGAATGCGATATCAGGTAGTGCAAGTCCGCACACAAGTCCGCCCCTCGGGCACAACACCCCGTCAACAAATAACAGCAGGGTATCTGGTACACAATGTAGAAATAGCATGGATGCCAATGATATGAGAGCGCTGAATGTCATGCCACGTAGTACAAATAAGAATCAATGTGTGAATGTAATGCAATGCACATGGCCGCTGCGGCGCACAACCCGATCCATTTAGGTACCTGCACTCACTGTGGGGGTTCAAACTTCGGAGGGGCTCCTACATCCCAAGCGCAATATCAATATCACACAGCTGCGGCACGCAGTCCGATCCATGCTCAGTCCAAAGATGCACATATAACACTACTGCGGTGTGCAGCCCGATCCATGCTCTGTCCATAAATGCACATAAGCCACCAGGGCAATATTCAAGTAACAGTTCTCAGTTTCGAACATTAAAATATGTAATTTAAGTTCTAAAAACTTTAGAAGTATGACTGGACATTTCAAAACAGTGTTTAACTCAGGACTGAAATCATTTAACATGCCAAGTATCATGGAAACAATGATAATAATCCCTAAAAGACTCAATCAGTTGGCACGAGGCCCAATCGCGACAATTAATCTATTTCTATAAGGATATCAACTAAGCTTCAATCAATTAGGTAGTTATTTCATTGAGCGGGACGGAACAAGGCACAATCCCCAACGGTGCTCTACCCCACGCCCGTTATTCGACGTGCAAGTCACCTCAATATATCACTATGATGTGCAAATCCGGGGTTTCAAACCCTCAGGATATCATTTACAAGTATTAATCGCCTCGAACTGGCGAAACCTCAAGCTCGCGATGCCTTTGCCCTTCAAATTGGCCTCCACGTGCGTCGAATCTAAACAAAAACAGAGCGAATACATCACACTATGCCAAGGGAACAATACCCAATCGAAAACAATAAAAATATAGCAAAAATCTTGAAACTAGCAAAACCCAATCCCCGGGCCCGCTTCTCGAAAAAATTACAAAACTTACATTACCGGATTCCTCGTCTCGCCGCGAGTTCATACATACCAAGAAATCCCAAATCCGAGCTCAAATGACCTATCAAATTCCAATTTGAAATATCAAAACTCAAGCCCTAGCTTTATCTTTTTTGGTGAATTTCAACCAATTTCCATGTTAAATCTAACAAAATCTCGTGTATTTAGGCTAAGGCACTTACCTCCAATCAATACTCCTTGAATCCCTCTTCAATTAGCTCTCCCAAGCTCCAAAATCGCTCAACAATGGAGGAAAAAATAACATAGGCTCGCGGATGAAATATCAATTAAAACCCTTCTGCCCAGGTCGATTTTCGCTTCAGTGGATCCAATACCGCTTTTGCGGCTTCCGCTTATGCGGTCAACGTCCGCTTTTGCGGACCTTTCACTTAAGGCAACTATCCGCTTCTGCGGCCACACAACTACTTCTGCGGTTACTGCTCCTGCGGTCTCTTTCCACTTCTGCGGACTTTCACTTAAGGGACATGACCGCTTCTACGGTCCAAAACTCGCACCCGCGATACCGCTCCTGCAGTCAAGGCTTCCGCTTATGTGGAACCAGCCCTGAGCTCAAATTTCGCTTTTGCGCCTGCCCATCCGCTTCCGCGATACCGCACCTGCGGTCCTAAAACCGCAGGTACGAAAACACCAGATACCAGCAACCTCCAGCAACACACAAGTCTAATTTTCTTCCGTTTGACCACCCGAATTCACCTCGAGACCCCGGGACCTCAACCAAAAGAACCAACATGCCCCATAACATCATTCAAACTTTTTTCAATCATCAAAACACTATCATTAACATCAAAATGCTCATATTTCATCAAATCAAAGCCTATGTTTCCTAAAAACTTCTGAAATGCGCATTCGATAAAAAATCCAACCAAACGATATCCGAATGACCTGAAAATTTGAACACATATCCAAAATCACCCAACGAAGCTACTGCAACTCTAAGAATTCCATTCCGACCCTCGGATCAAAATCTCACCTATCCACCGGAATTCGCCAAAATACTAACTTCACCAATTCAAGCCTAATTCTACACCGGGCCTCCAAAATAAATTCCGATCATGCTCCTAAGTCACAAATCATCCCCCGAAGCTAACCAACTCATCGGAAATCACATCCGAGCCCTCTAACTCAATAGTCAACATCCGGTTGACTTTTCCAACTTAAGCTTTCCTTAAGGAGACTAAGTGCCTCATTTCTTATCAAAACCAATCCCAATCAACTCTCACACACCACATACCGATAATGAAATATTAAGAAGCAATAAGCAGGAAAAACGGGGCAGTAGCACATGATACGACGGGCCGGGTCGTCACATCCTCCCCAACTTAAACAAATGCTCGACCTCGAGCGTACCCAGAGTTGTCCTAGAAGCCAACCAACAATTAAATGACCTTACCCAGCATTTACCCGGGGTGATCCTACGTCACCCTATCTCTTATAAGTCTGACAACACAACATAGTTGAAATTACCCAATCTAGTCTAGCCCATAATTCACAGAACTACCTTTTCACTTCTGAAACCATCAATACGACCAAAACCTCACACCTATACTTTGAATAGTCCCGAACCGGCTGTAATAACCCATACTTGCAACCTCGATGAAATCATACCATATACCCCATAATCCAAGCACTCGAAACTATAACTCCTATTCACAGTGGTTACCCACAACAACCAAATACCAATAGAAAACCTCTTATTAGCTAAAGTCTTATTCCAACACTTTCATATACTGCCAACGATAAATAAAACACGCGATAAACCGTAACCATTCCTCAAGTCACCCATACATAAAGCCACTTCCCTGTTGACTAATGCCACAACAGATTTCTAGGCCAAACCTCGATATAAACCCTCTAATCAGCTGAAATCACATCTGTTCGCATTCATTAATGACTCCAACGATCACCTCAAATTCAATGCACCACTCTGGTGATATGACACCTCGTCACAGGCCTGAGCCACAACTTGCATAATCCACGCACTAATGGTGGGCGGTCTGAACATAATCAAATCATGACAAATAACTCAAATGAAAGAGCTGTACCCCAAGCTCAACAGTACCATTACAATACAAAGCTGAGACCCTGTCTCACATCATAGAAATAGAGTACCTGAATCCTCCTCGAAAGGTCATAACTTCACGTGGCCTCGCCCCAACGCGCAATCCTATACAAACATAATTACACATGAAGCACCTCAAGTCACCATGCTCAAAATAGACAGCCACGCACGGATTGGTGTCTGAAACCAAGAAATCCATCACACCCACGGTGAAGCAAGTAACGTACACCATTCAATCCTGAAAGAACATAACTGATGCGCTATTCGCCGAGCAACACTCAATATGGACTTTCCTCAGAAACCAGGAAGCAAGACATACCAAGTAACATATGAAAAACTATTCTCAACATCACACTGTTGCGACGTGCAACCCGATCCAGATAACATACCCGTGGCGGCGTACCACCCGATCCACACAAATATCTCACATAGGGAGATGCACATCGAGCCAAATTTGCTCATCATAACAAATACCGAGTATCGGTCGTAATCATACTGAGTGCATAATGATATCTACACATAGCATTGTAAGCTATAAAACTCAAATACAACTGAGGTCCTTCCCCCCAACTTCCACTATGAATCTCGATAACACCGCATTATATGTGCCCACAGTCCGAAAATCACAACGCCTCAAAGCATTGAAAAAGCAACTCATAGATCTCTCCAGATCACTAGCAGGTTCAATAATGATCAAATCAACCTATCATTCATCAATACAATTCGGGGCCAACCAAGCCCACTCAAGCTAAACACGTATCCAATCAGCTTACCAACAAACTAATTACCAAGAAGCCTGAAGCTGCTCCTTCCACTGCTATAACTCATGCCGGAGCCGTATGATACGGGGCCTGACACCAAATCAATACCGAAATCCACAATCTCGCCCGGCGACATGCCTGGCCACAAGGAACACATTCGAAGAAGTCCCTCAATACCGGAACTGAATCAATGGTAGAAACCTCTATACTGACATCCATCACAAAGGCCCAATTAAGGAAAGCAATCCTTCCCAGCCATCTGCTGGCCTTTGGAACACAACCATTCTGCTAGAACATAGTTCGATGTACCTCGCCACGCAACCTGTGGCATTTTCCGACATAACTTATAGCACAATCGTATAGAATAACCCAACACTGAGACAATCAGTCTAAACCCCAATATCATATCCAGAATCTAATATACCAAGCAAAGAAAGATCCACTCGGGCTTCCAAACCCCCAATAGCCACTAACGGAACCAATACACACTATATATAACCACTACATAGCTTGAACATGGGAACTCTCAGTTTCCAACTCCATATAGAACACAAATCACTGTACCTGATCCCAAATTCCGCAGTATAAATACATATTACACCTTGAGTACCCAGTCATTCTTCGAAGATACTCTAAAGTTCTCCTGTGCCATCGAACACACTCAGATATCAGCAGTCGATCTAGCAAGAAAGTGCCGCAATACTACCGAAGTATCATCATTCTAATCACATTACCCTTCTTTCGAGACATATACTCTCGTCAAATCACTTCCAATTAGCAGTACCATTTCCTTGATTACCTGAGGCTACCCGTTGCCTAACAATTTTATGAACTTCTTTTCAGAATTGAACTGAAACCTTGCACACGCCAGTCTCGGTCCTCTACAGCACACCGCATATACCATACCCTCCAAGGGTAACATGAGAACTTTTATCTCCCTTCCGCGTACAGACATCAACGCACTCAACTAGTCAAGAACTTTCATTGATCCCATTTAGAAAGAAAATCATTACACACTCCATGCTTCGCATACCCATAGAAAATATACTCATCCTCAAACCATGGTAAAACCCAACAAGAACATCTCTGCCAACTACAATTGTACAAGCTAAACTTCCAGGACTGGATCCTTCTACCCGAACCAAGCTAAGTCAGAACTTAAGAAACTTGCTACAAAATATAAGTAAAAACTCATTACCTCGAACACATACGAAGAGTTAATCATATCCTTAACATACCGATTCGGTCTACTATCAAGCTATTCCATCTATCTAATTTCTCTTTTTATTCATCATCCACTTGATATTTCTCCCTCACTGTAGCATCACAATGCCTCAATCCAGGCTTACCACACGAGACTCGCACATAAGACCACATTGTCTAAGACCCATAGGCCACTGAATACTCTCTCAACTGATCCCAGAAATACCACGTCTTGATCTTTTCTAATGAAAACACAGTCCCTAGACACATACACAACCTTAAGACACCCGACTATTACATGCCAAATCTTGGTCACAATAAAACCATTCTCGAGAGTCATTCACTCTTACACAACTGTAAATTATCTGACTTAACGAACAGAACTACTCGTGACTTATTAGCACTTTGACACCGCAGAACATGATCTCATACCAATACAAACAACCATCTTCCTTCTCTATGCACTGAGCATTCTTTATCAACAACAGCTCAAGACATCCTATTATTTCCTCACATCTACGAAGCACCATGTAACCTTTATCAAAATTTTGCTTCACTCGTGCCGTCCTCGGCTCATTTTCTGCAACCAGGACTGATCCACCAGCATACCTCGAAATGGAAACAACATAGCACATAACCGTGCGATCAGCTAATCAACATCAACCTCCCCAACATGGCTCGAAGCCATCTATCAGGACACATTTAATAACCCATAACACTTTTACTCTAATGATGCCACAATATTATAGTGAGATTAAACTCAAATCATCTACTAGTTTATGAAAACACAGATCCTCGAATACTGAAATCCTCTACAAACCTCGCATTCATCCCCATATCAGCTGAGTCCACTCTCTGAAGTGACCCAAAATTTTCAAATTACACACGTACCTTTCAATTACACGTGGGATATTCTAACAGACACATAAAGATCATACCATACAAGAACACTCCGTAGGAGATAACCCACCTGCTTCGCCTCAGTTTAGTATTTGAGCACACCTTCCACCATCATACATATAACACAGCCATTTAGTCTTCCTGAGTCTGAACTCATACCGCCACAATTAATGTACTTCACTTCCCAACTGGAGACACGAAAATATTCTTCACGCGCCCATAACTCGGGTTACACAATAAATCACAATTGGAAACGGACACTTAACAGCTCATCTATCATTCCGCAGACTCCTTCGCCACTACCAAGATCACATAGATATATCTCGCAGTACTAACATACTCACCACATGGGTATCACCCCGCCATTCCGGCTAATAAGGGCAATACCGAACACATATGTGCCAAACATTTGCTCACACAATCAGCACCTCGGTGCTCGAGCCATAGGCAAGGATCCGACCTCAAGTCCTCCAGACGGGCCCAACATCAAACTCATGGAGATCATATCTCGCACCTTGATCGAGGAATCACAAGCCATAAAGGAACATATAATACTGAGCGCTCACGTGCGCTTACAGATGTGTGGAAGGAATTTCAAGAGTTATATCTCAAGCTGAATCAAATACGCACGATAAGAATTCTAAGAAAGTGAAGTTTTCCTAAAGGTTCTGCAGCCTCTCGAGGATAAATACAGACGTCTCCATACCGATCTGCGAGACTCTACTAAACCTGCTCATGACTCGTGAGACCTAGTAACCTAGGCTCTGATACCAACTTGTCACGATCAAATTCCCAAACCCGGTGATGATGGCACCTCTCGTGAAGACAAGGCCAGCCAACAAAACAACAATGCCTCATTTAACAGTTAATAAACATAAATGAATGAATAATGCGACTTAATGGCAATACTAATTGATATTTACCACCCAACACAACCCTATCGGGTTGTCACAAGTCACGAGCATCTAAAAAGACTGAACAACTACAGGGCCAATAATAAAATACAAAGTAAAATTCTGAAATCAAAGGACAAAGTCCGGTGCCGCGAACGCTGGCGGTCACCTTGCTCAGCTACAATGGCAATACCTTCAGTCCGCTAACAACCCACTGCCAGGTGAACAATACCTGCAACTGCATGCAAGGTGCAGGGAGTAAAGTGAGTACTCTAACTCAGTGAGTAACAAGAGTAAATAATAACTGAGCAATAAGAAATCACGTAAGAACACTCCATCATGCTATATGGGATAGTATAACCTTTTGAGAAAAATAGTAAAACCATAAAAATCCTTTAGAAACATCTAGTTCAGTTAAGAATCTCTTTTGAAAATATTCTTTTTCCAACAGTAAGCATATGAATGCGATATCAGGTAGTGCAAGTCCGTACACAAGTCTGCCCCTCGGGCACAACACTCCGTCAACAAATAACACCAGTGTATCTAGTACACAGTGTAGAAATAACATGGATGCCAATGATATGAGAGTGCTGAATGTCATGCCATGTAGTACAAACAAGAATCAATGCATGAATGCAATGCAATGCACATGACCGCTGCGGCGCACAGCCTGATCCATTTGGGTACCCGCGCTCACTGTGGGGGTTCAGACTCTGGAGGAGCTCCTATAACCCAAGCGCAATATCAATATCACACTGCTGCGGTGCGCAGCCCGATCCATGCTCAGTCCAAAGATGCACATATAACATTGTTGCGGTGTGCAGCCCGATCCATGCTCAGTCCAGAAATGCGCATAAGCCACTAGGGCAATATTCAAATAACAGTTCTCAGTTCCGAACATTAAAATATGTAATTTAAGTTTTGAAAACCTTCGAAGTATGACTGGACATTTCAAAATAGTGTTTAACTCAGGACTGAAATCATTTAACATGCCAAGTATCATGGAAAAAATGATAATAATCCCTAAAAGACTCAATCAGTTGGCACGAGGCCCAATCACGACAATTAATCCATTTCTATAAGGATATCTAAGCTTCGATCAATTAGGTAGTTATTTCATTAAGCGGGACGGAACAAGGCACAATCCCCAACGGTGCTCTACCCCACGCCTATTATCTGGCGTGCAAGTCACCTCAATACAACACTATGATGTGCAAATTCGGGGGTTTCAAACCCTTAGGATATTATTTACAAGTATTACTCACCTCGAATCGGCGAAACCTCAAGCTCGCGACTCCTTTGCCCCTCAAATTGGCCTCC
Source organism: Nicotiana glauca (assembly GCA_026770625.1). NCBI lineage: Eukaryota > Viridiplantae > Streptophyta > Magnoliopsida > Solanales > Solanaceae > Nicotiana > Nicotiana glauca. The sequence continues at coordinate 67,146 of MU788678.1, forward strand.
ACGCGCGTCGAATCTAACAAAAAACAGAGCGAATACATCACACTATGCCAAGGGAACAATACCCAATCGAAAACAATCAAAATATAGCAAAAATCTCGAAACTAGCAAAACCCGAGCCCCGGGCCTGCTTCTCATTCCTCGTCTCCCCACGAGTTCATACATACCAAGACCTCCCAAATACGAGCTCAAATGACCTATCAAATTCCAATTTGAAATATCAAAACTCAAGCCCTAACTTTACCTCTTTTTGGTGAATTTCAACCAATTTCCATGTTAAATCTAACAAAATCTCGTGTATTTAGGCTAAGGCACTTAACTCCAATCAATCCTCCTTGAATCCCTCTTCAATTAGCTCTCCCAAGCTCCAAAATCGCTCAACAATGGAGGAAAAAATAACATAGGCTCACGGATGAAATATCAATTAAAACCCTTCTTCCCAGGTCGATTTTCGCTTCTGCGGATCCAATACCGCTTTTGCGGCTTCCGCTTTTGCGGTCAACGTCCGCTTTTGCGGACCTTTCACTTAAGGAAACTATCCACTTCTACGGCCACAAAACCGCTTCTGCGGTTACCGCTCTTGCAGTCTCTTTCCGCTTCTGCGGACTTTCGCTTAAGGGGCATGACCGCTTCTACGGTCCAAAACTCGCACCCGCGATACCGCTCCTACGGTCAAGGATTTCGCTTATGCGGAACCAGCCCTGAGCTCGAATTCGACTTTTGTGCCTGCTCATCCGCTTCCGCGATAACGCACCTGCGGTCCTAACACCGCAGGTGCGAAAACACCAGATACCAGCAACCTCCAACAATACACAAGTCCAATTTTCTTCCGTTTGACCACCCGAATTCACCCCGAGGCCTCCGGGACCTCAACCAAAAGCACCAACATGCCCCATAATATCATTCAAACTTGTTTCAATCATCAAAACACTATCGTTAACATCACATTGCTCAAATTTCATCAAATCAAAGTCTAAGTTTCTTAAAAACTTCCGAAATATGCATTCGATCAAAAACCCAACCAAACGATGTCCGAATGACCTGAAAATTTGCACACATATCCAAAATCATCCAACGAAGCTACTTCAACTCTCGGAATTCCATTCCAACTCTCGGATCAAAATCTCACCTATCCACCGGAATTCGCCAAAATACTAACTTCGCCAATTCAAGCCTTATTCTACACCGGGCCTCCAAAATAAATTCTGATCACGCTCCTAAGTCACAAATCATCCCCCGAAGCTAACCAAATCACTAGAAATCACATCTGAGCCCTCTAAGTCAATAGTCAACATTCGGTTGACTTTTCCAACTTAAGCTTTCCTTAAGGAGACTAAGTGCCTCATTTCTTATCAAAACCAATCCTAATCAACTCTCACACACCACATACCGATAATGAAATATTAAGAAGCAATAAATGAGAAAAATAGGACAGTAACACATGAGACGACGGGCCGGGTCATCACAAGTTCGCAAATGTGAACAAACCTTCGCAAATGCGAAGGAAGTATGTGAGGGGAGCTAATCCCAAATGTGATCATTTGATCGTAATTGCGAGGTCTGTGATCGCAAACACGACACTTTCTTCGCATTTGAGAAGTCAAAATAAATGTGAGGGAGTTCGCATTTGCGATACTTTCCTTGCATTTGTGAGCTTCGCAAATATGATGCTCAGGTCGCAAATGCGACATCTGCAGCTGTGTGAAACATGACTTAGATAGGATTTTGAACTCACTTGTCTAATTTTCAAACCGTAAGCTCCCATAGGCGATTTTCCAAAGGATAGTTTTTCCTCAAATCATAGGTAAACGATTTCTAACTCGTTTCTTCAATCTATTTCATCTCAAAGTCTAGAGTTTTTATAGGAAATTGGGTGTTTTTGGGTGGAATTTAGGAATTTTTAAATTTAGGTATTTGGACCTCAAATTGAGGTTAGATTTCGAAACGAATTGCATATTTGGGTTCGTAGGTAAATGGATAATCAGGTTTTGGTTCAAACTTCAAGTTTTGACGAAGTGAGTCCAGGGTCGATTTTTGACTTTTTAGGGAAAACATTGGGAAATCTATTATCATGCATTAGAATTGGTTTATTTAGCGGTAATTGATGTTAATTAGTTAATTATGCATAGATTCAAGCGGTTTGGAAGTGTAAATCTAAGGAAAAAACGGTATTTGAGGCTTGAGTTTGGTCGTGGAATCGAGGTAAGTGTTTGGTCTAACCTTATCTTGAGGGAATAAGTGTTGTTGTCCTATTTGCTATTTGTTAGTATTGAGTTCGTCGTATAAGTGCGGTGACGAGTATCTATACGTTGACGCTGAGCATACAAGTAGTCTTATATTGTGACCGTTGTGTCTCTTATCACGTATTGTTCATGCTTAAATTGAGGAGTCTGTATGTTGAACAAGTTTTATGATATTCTTTGGGTATTTGATCATTGCTGAGTATTGACTCAAGTTGAGACTTATTTTGTGAGGTTAACTGTTGAAATGAGATTGTTTATTGTTGATTCCCTTGCCGGGATGTTATTGTTTCTTCTTTTTGGGTGAGGAAGAGTGTAAAGCACAAAGAGTGATGCCGTGTACGATATTGTGAGTGAGTGTTAATGCCTGAAGGGTGATGCCGTGCCAAATTTTGGGAGTGTTAATGCATAAAGGGTGATGCCGTGCCATGATTTGAGAGTTAATGCACGAAGGATGATGTCGTACCATGATTATGAGAGTTATTGCACGAAGGGTGATGCCGTGCCGTTTGTGTTGTTTCTTATGGTGAGGACGAGAGTAAAAGCATGACGGGTGATGCCATGCACGTGTTTGTATTTCATTATTCCTATTGGTTCAAATATGGTGTTTAATTTACTTCTCTACTGAATCACTATCAGAATTTGAATTCCCCGCATTATGTTTCCCCTTCCCATCTATATCTGTTACTTTCCTGTTATTATTGTTCTTCTCGTATGTGATTAAACTGCACATGTTTATATTGTGGTCGTGTCCTAGCCTCGTCACTACTTCGCCAAGGTTAGGCTCGACACTTACCAGTACATGGGGTCAGTTGTACTAATACTTCACTCTGTACTTTTTGTGCAGATTTTGGTGCCGGACCTTGTGAGTAGAGTAGAGGTTGCTGCCTTTAGTCCAGGAAGACCCAAGGCAGATCTGCCGGTGTTCGAAAGAGCCTGAAGTCCCATTTCCTCTATTTTTAGTTTTTGATGTCTCTTTCTATTTGAGAACATATGTACTTATTTTAAATCAATATTTGTAGAATTTCTTAGACGTTCGTGAATTGTGACACCAAATCATTGGGGTAGTTATATATTAGAATTGTTGAACTGTTATATCACTTCCACATTTTACCTCCTTTTGGTTTTAGCAATTATCTGTTTCTATTTTGATTAATAATAAATGTGGTGAAGCTGTAGTTGTCGGTCTTGCCTAGCTTTCAGGAGTAGGCACCATCACAATTTCCGACGGTGGGAAATTCGGGTCTTGAGTTGGTATCAGAGAATTAGGTTGCCTAGGTCTCACAATTCTTGAACAAGTTAGGTAGAGTCTGAGGGATCGGTACAGAGACGTCTATGTTTATCTCCCAGAGGCAACAATGTTTAGGAAGAACTTCACATCTATTCCTTGCTGTCATGCGATTTGCATTTCTCAATGCTAATTGAACTTCCACTCACTTCTTTCGCAGATGGTAAGAACACGTACCGCTTCACCAGCTGACCAGCAGCCCGAGCTCCCAGTAGCAACTTTCTCGAGGGGTAGAGGCCAAGCCTGTGCTAGAGGCCGAGGCAAAGGCAGGGCTCAACCCAGAGCTTAAGTAGCAGCAGTAGCGGCGGAGCCTCAGGTAGAGTTTGAGGACGAGGTTCCTGCCCAAACCATTCCAGTAGGGCCAGCTCTGGTTCTAGAGGGGTTCATCGCCACCCCAGTACTCCAGGATGCTTTGGTCCGTCTAGTGGGACTTATGGAGAGTGTCACTCAGGCAGGCATACTTTCTGTAGCACCATCCGTCCCTCAGGCTAGAGGAGGAGCACATACTCCTACTACTCGCACTCCAGAGCAGATGGCTCCCTAATTTCAGACTCCGATGGCTAAACCAGTTGGGGTAGTTCTGTTGTGTGTTGTGGCACAGACCGGTGATGGGTCAGCTATGTCTTCTGAGAGGGTGTTCATGTGCTAGAAGAGCCTTAGAGTTGATGCCAGGTTCTTCTTGAGAATTTCATTAGTTTTGGTGTTAAATTCATGGTTTAAGATGTTATTTTGGCGATTTGATCACATGAACAAGTCCGTATGTTTTTAGACTTCTATGCATGTTTGGTTTGGAGCCTCGAGGGCTCGGGTGAGTTTTCGATAGGCCATAGGGTGTTTTGGTCTTAGGAAAAATATTGCCAGTATGATTCAGCTGTTATAGGCCTCTGATCTCGCAATTGCGAGATCAGGCTTGGCGATTGCGAGCTTCACAGGCTTGGACATTTCGAGCTATTCATCGCAAATGCAATCAAAAGGATGGGTCAACATAGTTCTCAAGTGCGAACAAACCTTCGCAAATGAGAAGGGAGTAGGGGAGGGGAACTGATCGCAAATGCAATCATTTGATTGCAATTGTGAGGTCTGTGATCTCAAATGCGACAATTTTCTCGCATTTACGAAGGTAACAGAAACATGAGGGGGTTATCATTTGTGATACTTTCATCGCATTTGCGAGCTTCGCGAATATGAAGCTCAGGTCGCAAATGCGACATCTACAGCTGTGTAAAACATGATTTAGATGGGATTTTGAACTCATTTCTCAAATTTTCAAACCCTAAGCTCCCATAGGATATTTTCCAAAGTAGAGTTCTTCCCCAAATCATAGGTAAACAATTTCTAACTCATTTTCTTCAATCTATTTCATCTCTTTACATGATTTCATCTCAAAATCTAGAGTTTTTCATGAGAAATTGGGTTTTCTTGGGTGGAATTTAGGAATTTCAAAAATTTAGGGATTTGGACCTCAAATTAAGGTCGGATTTCAAAACCAATTGCATATTGGTGTTTGTGGGTGAACGGGAAATCGGATTTTGGTTCGAACTTCGAGTTTTGACCAAGCGATCCCGGGGTCGATTTTTCACTTTTGGGGAAAAAATTGGGAAATTTATTCTCATGCATAAGAATTGATTTATTTAGCATTACTGATGTTAATTAGTTAATTATGCATAGATTCAGGCAGTTTGGAAGTGGAAATTAAAGGAAAAGTGGTATTTGAGGCTTGAGTTCGGTCGTGGAGCCGAGGTAAGTGTTTGGTCTAACTTTAGCTTGAAAGAATACGTGGTGTTGTCCTATTTTCTATGGGTTAGTATTGAGTTCGACGTATAAGTGTGGTGACGAGTATCTATACGTTGATGTTGAGCATGAAAGTGAGTCTTATATTGTGATCGTTGTGTCTCTTATCACGTACTATTCATGCTTAAATTGATGATTCTCTATGTTGAACAAGTTTTATGATATTCTCTGGGTATTTGATCTTTGTTGAGTATTGACTCAAGTTGAGACTTATTTAGTGAAGTTAATTGTTGAAATGATATTGTTTATTGTTGATTCCCTTGCCGGGATATTATTGTTTCTTCTTTTTTGGTGAGGAAGAGTGTAAAGCACGACGAGTGATATCGTGTACGATATTGTGAGTGATTGTTAATACACGAAGGGTGATGCCTTGCCACATTTTGTGAGTGTTTATGCACAAAGGGCGATGCCGTGCCATGATTTGAGAGTTAATGCATGAAGGATGATGCCGTACCATGATTATGAGAGTTAATGCACGAAGGGTGATTCTATGGCGTTTCAGTTATTTCTTATGGTAAGGACGAGAGTAAAATCACGACGAGTGATGTCATGCACGTGTTTGTATTTAATTATTCCTATTGGTTCAAATATGGTGTTTAATTTACTTCTCTACTGAATCACTATCAGAATTTGATATTCCCCGCAATATGTTTCCCCTTCCCATATCTATCTGTTACTTTCCTGTTATTATTGTTCTTCTCGTATGTGATTAAACTGCTCAGGTTTATATTATGGTCGTGTCCTAGCCTCGTCACTACTTTACCAAGGTTAGGCTCGACACTTACCAGTACATGGGGGCGGTTGTACTAATACTTCACTCTGCACCTTTTGAGCTGATTTAAGTGCCGAACCTTGTGAGTAGAGTAGGGGTTGCTGCCTTTAGTCCAGGAAGACCCAAGGTAGATCTACCGGCGTTCGAAAGAGCCTGGAGTCCCATTTCCTCTATTTTTAGTTTTTCCTGTGTCTTTCTATTTGAGAACATATGTATTTATTTTAAATCAATATTTGTAGAATTTCTTAGACGTTCGTGGATTGTGACACTAGATCATTGGGGTAGTTATGTATTAGAGTTGTTGAACTATTATTGTGAGCGTGATAATTTTCCCTATAATTACTCCTAAAAAATTCAAAAATAAAACAATTTTGTTCGTTCGCAATTGTTGTGAATTTTGTGACATTTTTCTTGTATTGTTTGCATTCGTCTGTGCATGTTTATTTGTTTAAATTAATAAAAATACAAAAAAAATGTCACGTTCGCATTTAGGATTTAATTTTACAATTAGGGATTAATTAAATAATAATTTTTTATTTATGAGAATGAAAAATCACGAAAATATGTATTTTTGCATTTTTAGCATTTAATGTCCAATTGTGTAATTTTATTTTAATTGGTATTTAATTGGTGAGATAATTGTTAGTAGGAGTTAATTAGTTATTTTTGATAATTCTATTAGGTCTTGTAATTTAATTTAGTATCTTTAAGTGTTAATTTTGGAGAAAATAAACGAAAAGAGAGTAAAAATATGAAAGAAAAATCGGATTGGGACTCTTATTCTAATTTGAATTAACCTGGCCCAAGTGTCTCACAAATCCAACCCAAAACCCACTGGGTCAACCCGACCCGGTCTGCCCCATAACCTAAAACTCCCCCCCTTTCATCTTTACCTCTTACCAATCAAAAACCCTAGGAGACCCCCCAAGCCGCCACACCCAAGAGAACAACCCCCATCTTATCTTCCTCATCCCACTCACGAAACCAGACGACCACCCTTGTCCCCCTCACCAAATGACCAGCTCCAAACAACCATGAAGAGAAGGGCTCCAAACGACCATGAAGACCAGCTCCAGACGACCAAACGACCAGCAGTCGCGCCGCCTCCGACCACCCAGTCACGCCGAGATCCACCATTCTCGTCATCAAACCACTGACCGCTCAGTCTTCAGTGTACGAACATCGTCTTCCTTAAGACGTTTATCTTCAGTCACCGTCTTTAGTCATCATCTTCAGTGTTGTACGTTGTCGTCTTCAGTCGTCTTCCTTAAGATGTTCGTTCGCTGCTCGTCGTTGCTTAAGAGGTTCACTGCTCGTCGTCTTCCACAGCATGCCGAAAAACACGCACACACTAACAAACAAATAGAAACAAAGAGAGAAAAGGGAACGTATCCCCTTAAAAGCGAGGTTTCCGGACAGATTTTGTTTCCGTCGAAGTTGAAGTCTTCGTCCGAGATTCTGGTTCGATGCTGTTGATTTCGTTTAAAGTCGTGTCAATGTGTAGTTGTAATTATTGCTTCATTTCAGTTTAATCGAAAAGCTCCTTCTGGTCTGTCTTTCACCTTCATTATTTTGTAGTATGGTTCTGTTTTAATGGTTCTGTAAAAATTTAGAGTTTATGGCTTGTTTCATTTTGTGTTCATTATCCTACCATGCTTTAGCTTCGTTTTGAATGTCTCTTATTAAGTCGTTGATCCGGTTTGTTTGTGATTATTTAGTAGTGGTCTGTTAAGCTTTTACGTTCCTTTGTTGTTCATCAGGTTTTGCATATAAGTTTAGTTTGTTTTCTATTCAGTGAATTTACATTGCTCATTCATCTTTTGTCTAGGTTTTAATTTAGAATTGTGATTTATTCAGAATCATGGAATCCTTCATCTTGATTGTAATGCTGTTTGATCTGATTGGAGTTCAAATGTTGTTGAGTTCAGTGACTTGGATCTAATTGCTTGTTCTGTTAAGTGTGGAGTCTGAGATGAGCTTGACCCTGGTTCAAATTCAGTTTTGGTGTACTAGTGATAATTAAAAGCTGGTTTATTGTGATCAATTGATTGCGTTTGATTAGGTGAATTGATTATAACTGATATGGTTTTGTACAAACATGTTTAAAGGGTATTGGGGTAGGATTGTAATTTCAGTAGTTACAGGGGTATTTTGGAAATTAAAAGTGTAAAAATAATTAGTTTAAATATTATGTACAGTAGGTAATAATGAACCAATAAAATAATACAATTGTTTAATAATTAGTGGGAAACACAACACAATGGTATGGGGAGGTTTTAAGAGAAAGTTGATTAAACAAATATGTGCCCTTGACCTTTGAATTAAAAATAGAACAAGACATATGGTAGTGGGGGAAAAATAAATTAAAAGAAAATAAAACATGTAGTAATGGGGTTTAAGAGGGGATGGGCAGAGTGTTGGCCTGAGGTTTGTGAGTGTTTCAAGGGTAGCAAGGGGTCTGTTTTGGGATATAAATAAGGGAAGTTTGGGCAGAGTTAGGGGCTGGTTTTTGAATCCGAAAAAAAATCAGTTTCTTAGAGAGTTTAAGGAGATCATTTTAAAAGGTTATTAAAGAGAGTATTTTTAGGGAGTTTAGGCAGTCAGTCAGTTGAGTTAACACCGTTCCATTGAGTTTCGATTCAGCCTCCAATTTGGTAGTTGATTCTGATATTCCTTCCTGACTTCAACCTACTGGGGTTTCTTTTGGGATCTACTAAATCTGTCTTGTGGTTTATTTCAAGTTCAGTAGGGCCTATTTGTGTGTTGATTGTTGCTGTTGGTTTCTACTGGTTTCTTATTATTCCTGGGTTTGGTCTGTTGCTGGTGTTGCTGTTATACTTGCTGTGTTGGTTTTTTAAAGCTGTCTCACACCTTCTGCTATTACATTGCTGCTGACTTCCTCCTTTTCTTCTTGTATTCCATTATCTAGGTACATGTTCTAAAAGCCCTCAAGTCTATGGAGAATAAAGTGAAAAATGTTGCCTGAAGTAGAACTCTGAGCTTTTTTTTGTTTGATGTCAATGTGTAAAACAATAGTCTATTTGACATTACATGTTGTATACCAGACTGGTTCTGAAATGTATAAATTGGAATGATGAACTGTTGAACATAAGTTTATTCTTAGCCTGTCAAGCTTGTTTTAGGAATGTAGAAATACATATGAGTTTTGGTTGAATATTAGTGGTAATAGTCCCATATTGAGTTTGACAATAGCTTCTGTTAGTTTAATGATTTCCAAGTTTCCTGAATCTACCCAAAATGTTTCAAGCTGGAATCATAGGTTAACCATGTTCATGTACCTTGAAATAACTGCTAGCAGTTGTGTAACTCCTAAGGTTTTAAAACAGTACAAGTGGTTAGTATTCAGCATGCATAAGTAATAACTGTGAGGCCATCTGGGTTCGATTTAGGAATCAATAGCGTAGTTTATGATCAGAATTAAGATCAGAGTGGTATAATCCTAAGCGTTGAGAGTTGGTTTAATGGCGTTAATTCGAGTTGTTAATTAAGGTTCTACTACTAGTGTCAAAATCCAAACCATGCCTTCAGTCTAATTTGCAGTATTAATAATATTTAGGAAATCATTAACATGCAACTAAATAGGACAATCCAAGTTGGAATATGAACTGAAATGATTAGTGTTTCATTGATTTCGAAGTTGATGGGTGATTTTTTTTTCTTCATTACAAATTGCCAAGCACACTTGGAATAACTGAAAAGGATTTTTAGTGAATAAATTGTGTAAACCATGGAGACCTTGGCCCGTTCATATATTAATTAACGAGGACTTTCCTTTTATTACTATAGACAAAAAACAAAAAATAGAAAATCATAGTCGCTTTTAGGTTTGACATTTAAATAATAACAGAGCCGAGCCTCGCCAAACAAAAATACATGAATTGTGGGGCCCTCAATAGATGGTTATTTTAAATGTTTAGATTTCAGGACATGTCGTTTAGTGAATTTCACGGCCTTCTCAAAATAATAACGCATTAGTATCTTTAGGCGCGTATTAAATAATGTTATTTTCCTAAACTCGGGTGCACATTTATGTGACCCAAATCCAAATATGAACGTAGTTGGAACATGTCAAAAACTGCGGGTACATTTACGTGATGTAGTTCGAGATGCATTTTGACGACGTCGCAATTCTCTTTTACAATAATAAATATAAAAGTGGTTAAAAGTTGAAATTTGCACACATGTTCAACGTGTATAAAGTCAGATAAATAAACCGAATGTGACAGTTGAGCGACCGTGCTAGAACCACGGAGTCCGGGAATGCCTAACACCTTCTCCCAGGTTAACAGAATTCCTTATCCGGATTTCTGGTTCGCGGACTGTAATATAGAGTCATTCTTTTCCTCGATTAGGGATTAAATTGGTGACTTGGGACACCATAAATCTCCCAAGTGGCGACTCTGAAATAAATAAACAAATCCCTTTTCGATTGCCCTTCAATTGGAAAAATTCCTTTACGCCCTGTGGGCGTAGGTAAAAAGGAGGTGTGATAGCTCTGGCGACTCTGCTGGGGATTTTGTTGGGACCCAAAACTTTATTCAGGGTTCAAGAATTCGAGCTTAGAATAATTGTTGTATTTGGCTTTATTTATTATCTGATTTTACTATATGATTAGGCTTAAATGTGCAAATGATGCTTTTACTGCTTTGATATTATTTGAACTATATATATAACCTGTGCCGAAACCCCTCTCTTCTCTCTCCTGAGGAGTGCACGCTGGTCGTGACTTCTTTCTGTTAGTGTCATATCCCAAAATAGAATGAGGATTCGGAGGAGTTGCAAAACCGGATGATCTTTTGGTTACCGGTATGCAATTCCCATCCTCGGCTCGAGCTGTCCGCTCGGGTAAGCCAGGTCTAGAACAATACATCCAGGGTTTTAAACTTAGTATAACGCAGCCTCATGCCGGATCCCTAGTAGGAGCGTTTATTTGCATCATGTTGCATTCGACTTAGGCGACTCAACAAAGGGATTGGGTCTGTCTAAAACATGCAACCTGAAATAAAAAAGACCATCCTACTACATCCTGTTTGTTTTACGCATTTATTTGCTTCAAACTTGCATGCTGACCGGCTTCTGAAAATCGGGGATACGGGGAAATTGAGAAAAAGAGAAAGAAAAAAAAAGAAAAAAGAAAATTGCAGTGTGGAGAGATAACTACTTATTTTAGAAAAAACCAATGCCCAAGTAGTGTTGAAACTCTGCCAAAATTTTTGAAAAAAAAAGGGATGTTTTCTTTTTTAGTTCAATTTATTAGAAAGGAGTCTTGTTTTCAAATTTAGTTTATTGGACTGAACTACGCCAGTTTGATTCTCACAAGGTATGAGATACGTAGGCAACCCTCACCGGGTCCAACTTCCCATTTTGCAAAAATAGCCAAAAATGTCAAATTTTAATAAATAAGTCGGGCGATGCCATTTTTGTCAAAATTAGCCAAATGTTCCCCAAAGCGACGCCGAAAGGCTGACTTTGCATAAACAGCCACCTTTAGTCGTTTTTAAGTTTTCGACCAGTTAGCCCACACAGCCTCAAAATTTTGTCACCGAAGTGCTGGAAGGCCGTGATCGAAAAATTGGGTCTTGTGTTTTAATTTGAAAACATGGTTGTCAGTTTTGTTTTGAGTCAAATAAGTTTTACCTTTTGCTTAAAACCCCTTAATAAACGTGCGGAATGAGCACGAGTCCAAGTTTTCCAGTAACAATTAGGAGCAAGATCCCTTTGGAGTTGCGTTTGTGGTGGGAGGATTTGGGAAAGCCGGAGCAAGATAAGATGAAACTACATCTGGGGGGTCTCACCAGTTTGTTGAACGTCAGATCCAGATGTGACATCATAAAAGCTTCGGTTACATTTTGGGACCCGGCCCATAATGTATTCCATTTCTCAGATTTTGAACTTACCCCAACCTTAGAAGAGGTAGCAGGTTGTATGGACATTACCGAGGGGCTAAGACACAAATATCTGATTGCTCCAAGAGCCGTCAATTCGCACAAGTTCATGGATCTACTGAAGATAAGCAAGGGAGTCCCGTACTCTAAATTGGATAGGGGTTTTTCCACTCTACATTTCATATACCATAGGTATGGGCATATATGAGGGTTCGACGATCCAGAAAGCGGGGTTTGTAGCAGAGGGAATCAGACAAAATGGGATGAACATAGGCGGTTCGCCTTCATGGTAGCCTTCTTGGGCATTGTGGTGTTTCCTCGGAAAGATAGAAACATTGATCTAAAATTGGCTGGAGTCGTCAAGGTCCTAATTACCAACAAAAAAAGCACACTGGCCCCGATGATAGTGTCTGAGGTATACCGAGCTCTCACAGCTTGTAAAGCCGGGGCAGATTTCTTCGAGGGATGCAATTTATTGTTGCAGATGTGGATGGTCGAGCATTTGTGTCGTCATCCTCAGTATGTGAGCTATAGATCTACAAACAAAGGCTGCATTGAAGAATATAACACAAGGGTTTCAGGGCTCAGATTGCCGGAAGGGTTCGAAGACTGGGTATCCTATCTCCATGCCATCACTGCGGTACAAATAGATTGGACGTTAGGTTGGCTTCCTGTAGAAGAAATCGTGTATATGCCCACCACTGGTCCTTACTTCCTCCTAATGGGTCTTCGAGGTATTTAGCCTTATGCGCCCTACCGGGTGATGAGACAGTTAGGAAGATGTCAGGTGGTACACCCAGAGGAAAATCTTAGTATTTATGCAGTTGAGGTTAGCACCGATGGCCAATTTCATGAAGAGACCGTTCGTTCTATATGGAATGAATGACAGTACTTGACGGTAAAAACTCGAGTATGCAAACTATCTAGAGGCGAAGTCTCACCTTCTTATATCGCCTGGTACAGAAAGAAGAGCATTGCGAGAGACGGACCAGAACGGCCAACCAAAAGGCCTCACCTTTAGGATTTTTCCAAGTCATCACGAGAATAGTGGGGTTGGCTAGCAGAAGAAGAAAACTACAGGGCAAAAATAGGCAAGCTGAAACAATAGATTAGGGACCTGGAGTTTGAAAATAGTGTGCAAGTTGCTGCCGACGAATGGGATAAAAAGAAGTTAGCCCAAGAAAATGAGGCTCTTACGGCCCAAGTCCTACAGATGAGAATAGATGCTGACAACCAACAAAGAAGTCAGTCTGATGAAAAGTTGATAAGTGGATTGAAAAAGCAAATCATTAAATGCCAAGAGGATTTGGGAAGAGCTGAAGCTAGACTGATAAGGATCCAAGCCAGATAGGCAAGAGGTACAGAGGAGCGAGCACATCGCATGCGGCAAATGAAGAGGGACTACGAGGGGAGCATTACTATGTTGAGAGAAACAATATCTACCCTCGAAGAACAGGTCTTCAGGCAAGCCAGAGACTCCAGAGTTGATAGGACACGCTGTTATGACTTGATAGCATGGATAGAGAAACAGATGCATGAGTTTCAGGATAAACTCTTTCACAACGCTCAAGTACTGGGGATGCGGAACTAACGAATAGAGCAGTTGCTTGTGGAAAGGGACAGAATCAGGGAAAGAATCGAAGATATCGGGTACTACATCACCTTGAAGTGCTTAGCTTGTGAGGATATGCCCCGTACTACTTTATTTGCTTCAATAATGATTTATGTCCACCAGATCATGGAAGATTTGAAAGACCTGCAGAGAGGCCTTGCACCAAAGCCCACGGCAAGGCCGAATGATGCCCCGCGGGCACCAAAATTCAAAACTCTAAAGCATGCATAGTTTGAGTCTGTATTTTCCTTGTCTTCAGAGTCTGCAGTCCGTTTAGAGTTTGCATTTCCCGTTTTGCATAAAGTCTGTAGTCTGTATCATGTCTGTCAATTTCCTTTCAAAAGTGTTTTGCATTGTAATTGAACGTTTTGTTAATGAAAATTGAAAAATCCAAAAATGGTGTCTTTATTTTTTGCACTTGTGGTCGGAACTACGCACGGTCTGATTCATGCGAGGACATGATACGTAGGCAATCCACATAAGATTCGACCACCACCATTAAAAAAGAAAGGGAAAAAGGGAATAATACAAAAACAAAAAGAAGAAATAAAGGAAATAAAGGAAAGTTTGGGGCACATATGTAAGAAGCCGGGATGACGCATGTAGTCAAGCAAATTCATAATAGAGACGATTAACTGTATAGGTGCATTCATGCTAATGTGCGGTTGTCAGATCTGTTAAAACCTAACCGCTAACAAAGTATGTTGATATCCAGAGATTTCAAACAGTTAGCTTCTTAGAACGTGCTGGCAAATTACCATTACCAAACAAGATCTAAAGGACCCATACCAAGAAGGATGTCTGGTTCGGACAAAAGTGTTGAAGAGGAGAAAACTGAAATACAAACAATGAAGGAGGAAGTAGACAGGTTGAGGCAAGAGATAGCAGAAATTCACCTAGCTTGGGCTAGGGGGCAACAAGTACCAGTCCCTCCCGCTACCCCTACTCTCCCACCAGCACAAACTCCGGGGTACCCTCCTACAGGTCCATCAACGAGTTTCCCGATTCACCAATACTATCACGGGAAAACTCCTTACAATCCCCAAGCTCCACCACCCAAACACGACCCTCCTCCACCAAATGTTCCTATTTTCGCGGCACCTCCACCCACCACATTGCAAAGATCATCCAGCGAGCCAGTGTTTCAGGCTCACGAAAACCAATAATATCCTCCCGAACAAACCTTCAAAGTACCCGAGCCATATACTTACACCCCTCACTTTGAGCTATCGGCAGAAACTGAGTAGCCGTCTAAGAGTCCGAAACAGGATGAAGTGCTCTGCAAAGTAAAGAGCTCGAAGCACTTTTTCAGGAATATGCATGGGTTGGGCGGCCAAGTCAGTGTGGCCTATAAAGATCTATGTCCTTTCCCCGATGTTCAGTTGCCGACAAGGTTTAAGATGCCAAAGTTTGATCTATATGAGGGGCATGTTGATCCAATGGCACACCTACGAGGTTTCTGTAGCAAGATGAGAGGGGCCGGTGGGAAAGATGAGCTTTTGATGTCATACTTTGGCCAAAGCTTGAGCGGGTCCGCACTAGAATGGTATACAAGGCAAGATCCTAGCAGGTGGTACACCTGGGATGACCTGGCGCAAGCATTCGCCGGTCATTTCCAATATAATCTTGAGATCGTCCCTGACCGTCTCACATTGTTAAATCCGTAGAAAAAGCCCAGAGAAAGCTTCAGGGAATTTGAGTTCCGTTGGAGGGAGCAGGCGGCAAGAGTCGACCCTCCTATGAGGGAAGGTGAAATGGTGGATTACTTCTTACAGACTTTGGAGCCAACATACTTTGGTCACCTGGTGACATCAGTTGGTAAATATTTTAATGAGGTCGTAAATATGGGTGGCATGATTGAAGAAGAACTCAAGTCCAACAAGATAATGAGTTACTCAGCGATCAAGGCCACCACACAGGCTATCCAGAGCGGCACGAGAGGTGTGCTCGGGAAAAAGAAGAGAGAAAAAATCGCAATAGTCGAAGTAAGTACTTGGTCCAGATCTTGGGGTCCTTCACCCTACCACCAGCCTAGATCCTACCGCCCAAATTATCCATACGCTCCATATGGCCCTTCACAATCCTACTACCCACCACCAGAGCCATATTTTTTCGTCCATCACGCCCAAATATATACCCAGCCTCCGGCTCACCCGCAATGGTGTGCGCCGGCTCCCGAAAATACATATCCACCTCCACAAAATACATATCCACCTACACAAAACACATATCCACCCCCGAGGCCTATAGAAATCCGTCAGGGTTAGGTTTCCGTGGGAATCAAGGATTCATGAATGAGAGGGTGCATAGGCAGAGAACATTTACTCCACTGGGAGAAACCTATACTACTCTGTTCCACAAATTGAGGCAGTTAGGCTTGTTGAGTCCTGTTGAGCCCAAATTGCCAAATCCCCTTCCCAAAAATTTGGACCATCAGTGAGCTGTGAATATTGTTCGGGGAGCTCCCCGACATGATACTGAGAAATGTTGGAAGTTGAAGACTGCCGTGCAAGATCTTATTGACACAAGCAAGATCGAGGTTCAGGCACCATAAGCACCAAACATCAATCAGAATCTGATGCCAACACACCATGAGACCCACATGATCGAACTAGTGCACAAGGGAGGGGAGTTTAAGAAGCCCTCGCAAATAGTGATGATGATCCAGGCCAGTGAAGCCAGTTCCAAGGAAAAACCAACCAGACACAGTGGGTGACATCATACTTGAATTGACAATTGGTCCGGTCGAGTTCACCATGGAGTTTCAAGTGTTAGACGTTGCAGTGTCGTACCATCTTCTGTTGGGGCGACCGTGGATTCATGCTGCCAAAGCAGTGCCTTCTACACTACATCATGGTCAAGTTCGAGTGAGATAGACAAGAGATCGTAGTGCATGGGGAAGACAATACATGCGCCGTAAGTGATGCCCATACCATTCATAGAGACTGATGATGACAAGGGGCCGTGGGTTTACCAGGTTTTTGATACGGTTTCAGTGGAGAAAGTTCCTGAGGGTGAAAACATCCCAATCACCAGAATAGCAGCTGCAACTATCATGGTAGCCTCGGAGATGCTGAAAAACGGGTTTGTGCCAGGCAAGGGTTTGGGGGCTGATCTTCAAGGTATTGTTCAACCGGTTTCTTTGCCCAAGAATCTGGATACCTTTGGGCTGGGGTTCAAGCCTATATCAGCGGATATGCAACGTGCCCGCAAGATGAAAGAAAGGGCATGGGTCCTTCCCAAGCCAATCCCATGCCTGTCCCGATCTTTTGTTAGGCCGAGCATCAAAAAGCAATTGTTGTCCAAGGTTACAGTTCCACTGATAGGTATAAATGGAGATTTGGATGAAGGTTTTAAAAGATTATTTGCCGAAGTCAACATGGTAGAAGCTGGGGAAGGATCCAGCAAGGTAGACGTGCAGTTTGTGGGGCCTAAGGCCAAGGTCAACAATTGGATGGCTACTCCTCTTCCCATGCGGAGGGAGTCTTGGTAGTAGGCTTTGATTTTCCTTCATGTTTAGCTGGATTATTCCAGGGTTGTAATCCAGTTTTTTTATATTGTACTTGTCAAAGTGTGAAACCTTGTTATCCCGTACTTCAATCAATGAAAGTTTCCTCTTTACTCCTTATTTTATTTTAATTTTGTTTTCTTCTTTTCTTTTCTGAACAGTTCTCTTTATACCGGTATTAATGACATGGCATGCACGACGGATCTTCAACCTAGTCGAAAAAATCAATCTGATTCCGAATTAATGCAAGAGGTAGAATATGATGAAGAGTCGGAATACGATGAGGATGAAGCCTTCGAAGAAATTAACAGAGAATTAAACCAATTTGAAGAGAAACCCAAGCCCAACTTAAATGACACGGAAGCCATCAATTTGGGGGATGCGGATGACATTCGGGAAACTAAAATAAGCATCCACATTTAACCAAACATTAGGGAAGAATTAGTCAAAGGACTTATTAAGTACAAAGACGTTTTTGCATGGTCATATGATGACATGCCAGGTTTGAGCACCGATTTAGTGGTTCACAAATTGCCCACTGACCCGACATGCCCTCCCGTCAAGCAAAAATTGAGGAAGTTCAAAACCGACATGAGCGTGAAGATTAAGGAAGAAGTAACCAAACAACTGAATGCCAAGGTTATTCGGGTTACTCAATATCCTAGTTGGTTGGCTAATGTGGTGCCAGAGCCGAAGAAAGATGAAAAAATTAGGGTATGTGTTAACTACCGTAATCTGAACAAAGCAAGCCCAAAGGATAACTTCCCGTTACCCAACATCCATATCTTGATCGATAATTATGCCAAACGTAAGATCGAGTCTTTTTTGGATTGATATGCTGGGTATCATCAGATTCTGATGGATGAGGAAGATGTAGAGAAAACGGCTTTCATCACGCCGTGGGGAACTCATTGCTATCGGGTAATGCCATTCGGTCTGAAGAACACTGGAGCAACGTACATGAAGGCAATGACTACTGTATTTCATGATATGATACACAAAGAGATTGAGGTATACGTGGATGACGTGATTATAAAATCCAAGCGACAGACAGACCACGTAGGAGACCTGAGGAAGTTTTTCCAAAGACTTCGAAGGTACGACATTAAGCTCAACCCTGCTAAATATGCATTTGGTTATCCATCTGGAAAGCTGTTGGGATTCATAGTTAGTCGGTGAGGAATTGAGTTAGACCCATCAAAGATCAAATCCATTCAAGAGTTGCCACCTCCAAAGAATAAAACTGAAGTGATGAGTTTGTTGGGAAGGTTGAATTATATCAGTAGGTTTATCGCTCAACTCACCGTAACTTGTGAACCCATTTTTCAGCTACCGAAGAAAGATGCTGCAATATAATGGACGGAAGAATGTCGTGAGGCATTTGACCAGATAAAAGGGTATTTATCGAATCCACCTGTGTTGGTTCCACCAGAGCCAGGAAGACCGTTGATTCTCTATCTAACAGTCCCGGAGAATTCATTTGGTTGTGTACTGGGGCAACACGACATCACACGAAGGAAGGAGAAGGCCATTTATTACCTCAGCAAGAAGTTTACGGTTTATGAGGTTAAGTACACTCAACTTGAGAAGACATGCTGCGCCCTAACTTGGGTGGCACAGAAGTTGAAACATTATTTGTCATCTTACACTACTTACCTCATATCTCGTCTGGACCCATTGAAGTATATTTTCTAGAAGCCTATGCCCACAGGGAGATTGGCGAAGTGGCAGATTTTGCTTACGTAGTTCGATATTGTTTACGTGACTCGGACTGCGATGAAAGCACAGGCTTTGGCGGATCACTTGGATGAGAATCCGGTCGATGAAGAATATGAGCCATTAAGGACGTATTTTCCTGATGAAGAAGCAATGCATGCCGACGAGATGGAGTTGACTGAAGAACCCGGATGGAAGCTTTTCTTTGATGGAGCTGCAAATGCGAAGGGAGTTGGAATAGGAGCGATACTTATTTCCAAAACAGGGAATCATTATCCTGTTATGGCTCAGCTACGGTTCTATTGTACCAACAATATGACTGAGTATAAGGCATGCAATTTGGTCTTACGGTTAGCTGCGGACATGGATGTCCAGGATGTTTTGGTCTTGGTAGACTCGGACCTCCTGGTACATCAAATTCAAGGTGAATGGGAAACACGGGATTTGAAGCTCATACCGTATCGATAGTGTTTGCACGATCTATGTCAACGGTTTCAATCAATGGAGTTTCGACACATCCCAAGAATTCATAACGAGGTTGCCGATGCTTTGGCCACCTTAGCATCGATGTTGCACCATCCGGATAGAGTTTATGTTCATCCGTTGCACATTCAGGTTCATGATCAACATGCTTATTGTAACATGATAGAGGAAGAACTAGATGGCGAACCATGGTTCTATGATGTCAAGGAGTACCTCAAGATGGGGATATACCTGGATCAAGCCATAGGAGATCAAAAGAGAGCCATTCGACGGTTGGCAAATGGATTTTTCCTCAGTGGAGGGGTGTTGTACAAAAGAACACCGGAGTTGGGATTGCTAAGATGCATAGACGCCAGTCAAGCCGCGACAGTTATGACAGAGGTGCATTCTAGAGTTTGTGGGCCACATATGAACGGATATGTATTGTCAAAGAAGATTCTTCGAGTAGGGTATTATTGGCTCACTATGGAGCGAGATTTTATCAGTTTTGTGCATAAATGCCATCAATGCCAGATACACGGAGATCTGATTCATTCTATGCCAACAGAATTATACACAATGTCAGCACCATGGCCTTTTGTTGCATGGGGCATGGATGTCATTGGAACTATTGAGCCAGCAGCTTCCAACGATCATAGGTTCATTCTGGTGGCCATCGATTATTTCACCAAGTGGGTCGAAGCTAAAACTTTCAAGTCGGTAACCAAGAAAGCCGTGGTGGATTTTGTTCATTCCCATCTCATCTGTAGATTTGGGATCCCAAAGGTGATCATCACGGATAATGGTGCCAATCTTAACAATAATTTGATGAAAGAAGTATGTCATCATTTTAAGATTACACGCCATAATTCCACCCCATATCATCCCAAAGGGAATGGAGCGGTTGAGCCAGCCAACAAGAATATAAAGGAGATATTGAGGAAGATGGTAGAAGGGTCCAGACAATGGCATGAAAAGTTACCATTTGCATTGTTGGGTTATCGCACTATTGTTCGTACTTCAGTAGGTGAAACTCCTTATTTGTTGGTATATGGGACCGAAGCAGTGATACCGGCAGAGGTTGAAATTCCATCTCTCCGGATTGTCGCTGAGGCTGAGATTGATGATGATGAATGGGTCAAAGCCCGATTGGAATAGTTGAGCTTGATTGATGAAAATAGATTGGCAGCAGTATGTCATGGCCAATTGTACCAAAAGAGGATGGCAAGAGAATATAATAAGAAGGTACGTCCCAGGAAATTCGAAGTGGGGCAACAAGTTTTGAAACGAATCCTTCCCCACCAGGCCGAAGCAAAGGGCAAGTTCGCCCCAAATTGGCAAGGGCCGTTTATTGTGACCTGAGTGTTATCCAATGGCACTTTATGTTTGATAGATATTGAAGGAAGATGTATAGACATGGCTATCAATTCTGACGCAGTCAAGCGATATTATGTATGCTTTCTTTTGGTTGTAATTGTTTTTGTTTGTTTGTACTTGGTATTGTATCGGAGAATGAAATGACGGAGGCAGTTTGTTCTTCTATCCAAACACTTTAACCCTTGCTTCCCCTTTTGAGCCTTATTTATTCTTTCATACCCCACTTTTGGAATCAGTAATGAAAATGAAAAAAAATAGAGAGAAGAAAATGATAACCAAAAAAAAAAAACAAAAGAAAGTAACAAGAAAACAAAGGAACTGTGAACTACGTTCGACCTGATTCCTCAAAGAGTATACGTAGATGCCTCACGGCTTGGTCATAGTGTAATAAAATCAAAAGATCCCCAAGCAAGAAAAACTGGGGCAGAAGTTATGTTTTAATTTTGGGAAAGAAATTTGATTCCAAGGGTTGTAACATTTTACCCATCAAAATTATTTTAAAACTATTGATACCCTTTTATTTTAAGCCATATACTAAGAAGTTCAATCCCCAGCTGATGTCCAAAAAGACCTCCCGATCAGTATCCGAGAAGTACCAAGTCAGGCGAATGGAAGTCGGGAATAACACTCTGATCCCCAGTGGAAAGAGGATCATGAGCTGAAGAGAATTGATAACCAAAAGAATCCTCAACAGAGAGAGTCTTATCGGTAACACTGGAATCCCCAGCTGAAGTAAAATGAGAGTCTTATCGGTGAAAACCTTCACAGGCACCATAAGATGACGGGAGTTGAGAGAAATGAGAGAGTCTTATTAGTGAAAACCTCTCAAAGGGCACTATGAGGCGACAAGGAGTTAGAAAAGGGGACGAACGAGATAAGGTTGACAGAAAGGATTCGTCGAGGCATCAAGCAGAACAAAAATGTTGATTCGACAAAAGAGTTGGGTTGCAGAACCTTTGAAATGCAGAGTAAGGCCATCAGAAAGATTGATTAATATAAATAGACTGGGTTGATTAATACAAAATGCACGACATGATCATTGGGATCGGCGATACCATTCATGATAAGGTCTTTTCCTTTTTCTTTTCCCCAGCAGTTGTTCAAAAAGATTTTCTTTTTTTATCCTTTGAAGGCATCACTTTTCATTTCTTTGTTTAAAGATTTCTCAATGGTAGTTTGTTTGTGAGAAGGATTTTCAGAGCTTATTACCAGTCTCCAAGATAGTGCAAAGCAAAATATGGACAGGACAGGCTGAAGATAACACAATGAGATGAGAAAGACGCCATTATAAGACCAAATAATGGATTGGTCTAAGATTTAAAAGTATGGAGTAAAAGTGGAAAACAACAGTTGAGAGGTTTGCGAGTAAGGAATCATCAGGAAGGTCGGAAGTTGTCGGCCAAGTTTCAAAATGGTCGGACACAGAGTAGGGAAAGAAGAAAGGGGAAAGACCATCCCCTAGGAGGAATATGATCCCCAACAGGAATATGATCCCCAGCAAATAATATCATCCCCAACAGGTTTTGATAGTGTAATGGAATGCAGAGCAGGGAAAGGAGAAAGAAAAAAAAACCATCCCCCAGCAGGAGTGGCACGACCACTCACCGCGTTTTAAACTAACAAAATTTTCTTTGATTTGAAGCAGGTAAAGAAAATATTATTGATGGCGGAAAGACATGCGACAAAAAAGATTATCAAACTGGGGTAGAAAATTTTCTTCCATGTTTGAAAATTTTCTT
The DNA here is from genome assembly GCA_026770625.1 of Nicotiana glauca. Lineage (NCBI taxonomy): Eukaryota > Viridiplantae > Streptophyta > Magnoliopsida > Solanales > Solanaceae > Nicotiana > Nicotiana glauca. The sequence goes on from MU788678.1 coordinate 89,554, forward strand.
GAAATCGGGTACCCATAAGAGGAACGAGGAAAGCAATTCCAGTTCTAAGGGAAAGCAAGACAACAAGTTTCGAAAAAAAGCAATTTCAGAGGAGGACAATACAAGCTCTGAGTGAAGTGGTCATGTAAGAAGCAAGATAATACACGTTTTAAGGGAGGTGGTAATTGAACCAGTGTTATCCCCAATGGTTGAAAGAAGGAAAATAACAAGTTTTAATGGAGGAAGATAATTCCCCCGACAGTGTTATCCCCAGCAGTTTGTCAGAGGTCTGAAACACAAGTTTTAAAGGAAGTGGTTTCGAAGAAGGATGATAACACCAGCTTCAAGGAAGATAACGCATTTTGAAAAAGTATTATCCCCAGCGGTTTGCAGAAGACAACACAGGTTTTGAGGGAAGCAGTTCTGAAGAAAGATAATTCAAGTTAGAAGGAAAATGGTTCAGAAGGCAGGAAAGAACACATTTCAAGTCTGAAGTCAGGAGCCCGCCTGTAGAACAGAGGAATACATTTCAAGTTTGAAGTCAGGAGCCCGCCTGTAGAACAAAGGAATACATTTCAAGTCTATAATCAGGAGCCCGCTTGGAGAATGGAGGTGTTATATTTTAAGTTGTTGACGAAATCAGGAGCCCGCCTGGAGAATGGAGGTGTTATATTTCAAGTTTGAAGTCAGGAGCCCGCCTGTAGAACAGAGGAATACATTTCAAGTCTGTAATCAGGAGCCCGCCTCGAGAATGGAGGTATTATATTTTAAGTTTTTGACGAAATCAGGAGCCCGCTTGGAGAATGGAGGTGTTATATTTCAAGTTTGAAGTCAGGAGCCCGCCTGTAGAACAGAGGAATACATTTCAAGTTTGAAGTCAGAAGCCCGCCTGTAGAACAGAGGAGTACATTAAAAGTTTAAAGTCAGGAGCCAGCCTGGAAAACAGAGGAATACATTCAAGTTCAAGTCAGAAGTCAGTAAAGTAGAGGGTTACGACAAAATATCCCCAGCATAGAAAATCAGAAGGAAGACCACAAGTCGAGTTAGAAAGTAAAGAAACATCAGAGGAAACAAGGCCACCAGAAACACCGGAATAGCAAGCTTAAGAGCTAGATAAGATTTTATAACTCATAGACTAGTTTAGTCTAGCTTCTTATTTTTCGTCGTAGCATGGTGTAATAAGGAGGTCGGTAGGCAGTAGCAGCAACAACAACAGCAGTAGCAGTAACAGCAAAACCACAGTTTCCTGGTAGTCCCAGCTACCAAAGCTTCCTAACTACATTGACCTGATTCCCTTTTTGCCAGGGATATGTAGGAAACCTTTGAAGCACAGTTTCTGTCAAATTTTTTTCAAAAAAAAGAAGCTTCAAACGGAGTATTCAAACGGGCAAAAATCGCTCGTATCCGCTCGCTTTATCTTTGTACAAAAACTCTTCGTGTTCTCGGAAAAAGAGGGGCAATTGTGAGGGTGTAATTTTTGCCTATATATGAATTACTCCTAAAAAATTCAAAAATAAAATAATTTTGTTCGTTTGCAATTGTTGTGAATTTTGTGACATTTTTCTTGTATTGTTTGCATTCGTCTGTGCATGTTTATTTGTTTAAATTAATAAAAATACAAAAAAAAAATATGTCACATTCGCATTTAGGATTTAATTTTACAATTAGGGATTAATTAAATAATAATTTTTTATTTATGAGAATGAAAAATCACAAAAATATGTATTTTTGCATTTTTAGCATTTAATGTCCAATTGTATGATTTTGTTTTAATTGGTATTTAATTGGCGGGATAATTGTTAGTAGGATTTAATTAGTTATTTTTGATTATTCAATTAGGTCTTGTAATTTAATTTAGGATCTTTAAGTGTTAATTTTGGAGCAAATAAACGAAAAGAGAGCAAAATATGAAAGAAAAATCGGATTGGGCCTCTTATTCTAATTTGAATTAACCTGACCCAAGTGTCTCACAAATCCAACCCAAAACCCACCGGGTCAACCCGACCCGGTCTGCCCCATAACCTAAAATGCCCCCCCTTTCATTTTTACCTCTTACCAACCAAAAACCCTAGGAGACCCCCCCAAGCCGCCACACCTAAGAGAACAACCCCCATCTCATCTTCCTCATCCCCCTCACGAAACCAGACGACCACTATCGTCCCCCTCACGAAACCAGACGACCACCCCCGTCCTCCTTCACGAAACCAAACGACCAGCTCCAAACAACCATGAAGAGAGGGGCTCCAAATGACCATGAAGACCAGCTCCAGACGACCAAACGACCAGCAGTCGCGGTGCCTCCAAACACCCAGTCACGCCGAGCACCACCGTTCTCGTCGTCAAACCACTGATCACTCAGTCTTCAGTGTGCGAACATCATCTTCCTTAAGACATTTATCTTCAGTCATCGTCTTTAGTCATCATCTTTAGTGTTGTACGTTGTCGTCTTCAGTCGTCTTCCTTAAGATGTTCGTTTGCTACTCGTCGTTGCTTAAGAGGTTCACTGCTCGTCCTCTTCCACAACATGCCGAAAAACATGCACACACTAACAAACAAATAGAGAGAAAGAGAGAAAAGGGAACGGATCCCCTTAAAAGCGAGGTTTCCGGACAGATTTTGTTTCCGTCAAAGTTGAAGTCTTCGTCCGAGATTCTGGTTCGATGTTGTTGATTTCGTTTAAAGTCGTGTCAAAGTGTAGTTGTTATTATTGCTTCATTTCGGTTTAATCAAAAAGCTCCTTCTGGTCTGTCTTTCACCTTCATTATTTTGTAGTATGGTTCTATTTTAATGGTTCTGTAAAAATTTAGAGTTTATGGCTTGTTTCATTTTGTGTTCATTATCCTACCATACTTTAGCTTCATTTTGAATGTCTCTTCTTAAGTCGTTGATCCAGTTTGTTTGTGATTATTTAGTAGTGGTCTGTTAAGCTTTTACGTTCCTTTGTTGTTCATCAGGTTTTGCATATAAGTTTAGTTTGTTTTCGATTCAATGAATTTACAGTGCTCATTCATCTTTTGTCTAAGTTTTAATTTAGAATTGTGATTTACTCAGAATCAATCCTTCATCTTGATTGTAATGCTGTTTGATCTGATTGGAGTTCAAATGTTGTTGAGTTCAGTGACTTGGATCTAATTGCTTGTTTTGTTAAGTGTGGAGTCTGAGATGAGCTTGACCCTGGTTCAAATTAAGTTTTGGTGTACTAATGATAATTAAAAGCTGGTTTAGTGTGATCAATTGATTGCATTTGATTAGGTGAATTGGTTATAACTGATATGGTTTTGTACAGACATGTTTAAATTGTATTGGGTTAGGATTGTAATTTCAGTAGTTACAAGGGTATTTTGGGAATTAAAAGTGTAAAAATAATTAGTTTAAATATTATGTCCAGTAGGTACTAATGAACCAATAAAATAATACAGTTGTTTAATAATTAGTGGGAAACACAACACAATGGTATGGGGAGGTTTTAAGAGAAAGTTGATTAAACAAATATGTGCCTATGACCTTTGAATTAAAAATAGAACAAGACATATGGTAGTGGGGGAAAAATGAATTAAAAGAAAATAAAACATGTAGTAATGGGGTTTAAGAGGGGATGGGCAGAGTGTTGGCCTGAGGTTTGTGAGTGTTTCAAGGGTAGCAAGGGGTCTGTTTTGGGATATAAATAAGGGAAGTTTGGGCAGAGTTAGGGGCTGGTTTTTGAATCCGAAAAAAAATCAGTTTCTTAGAGAGTTTAAGGAGATCATTTTAAAAAGTTATTAAAGAGAGTATTTTGAGGGAGTTTAGGCAGTCAGTCAGTTCAGTTAACACCGTTCCATTGAGTTTCGATTCAGCCTCCAATTTAGTAGTTGATTATGATATTCCTTCCTTACTTCAACCTACCGGGGTTTCTTTTGGGATCTACTGAATTAGTCTTGTGGTTTATTTCAAGTTCAGTAGGGCCTATTTGTGTGTTGATTGTTGCTGTTGGTTTCTACTGGTTTCTTATTATTCCTGGGTTTGGTCTGTTGCTGGTGTTGCTGTTATACTTGCTATGTTGGTTTTTTAGAGCTGTCTCACACCTGCTGCTATTACATTGCTGCTGACTTCCTCCTTTTCTTCTTGTATTCCATTATCTATGTACATATTCTAAAAGCCCTCAAGTCTATGGAGAATAAAGTGAAAAATGTTGCCTGAAGTAGAACTCTGAGCTTCTTTTTTGTTTGATGTCAATGTGTAAAACAATAGTCTATTTGACATTACATGTTGTATACCAGACTGGTTCTGAAATGTATAAATTGGACTGATGAACTGTTGAACATAAGTTTATTCTTAGCCTGTCAAGCTTGTTTTAAGAATGTAGAAATACATATGAGTTTTGGTTGAATATTAGTGGTAATAGTCCCATATTGAGTTAGACAATAGCTTCTGTTAGTTTAATGATTTCCGAGTTTCCTAAATCTACCGAAAATGTTTCAAGCTGGAATCATAGGTTAACCATGTTCATGTACCTTGAAATAATTGCTAGTAGTTGTGTAACTCCTAAGGTTTTAAAACAGTACAAGTGGTTAGTATTCAGCATGCATAAGTAATAACTGTGAGGCCATCTAGGTTCGATTTAGGAATCAATGGCGTAGTTTATGATCATAATTAAGATCAGAGAGGTATAATCCTAAGCGTTGAGAGTAGATTTAATGGCGTTAATTCGAGTTGTTAATTAAGTTGCTACTACTAGTGTCAAAATCCAAATCATGCCTTCAGTCTAATTTGCAGTAGTAATAATATTTAGGAAATCATTAATAGGCAACTAAATAGGACAATCCAAGTTGGAATATGAATTCAAATGATCAGTGTTTCATTGATTTCAAAGTAGATGAGTGCTTTTTTTTTTCTTCATTACAAATTGCCAAGCACACTTGGAATAACTGAAAAGGATTTTTAGTGAATAAATTGTGTAAACCATGGAGACCTTGGCCCGTTCATACATTAATTAACAAGGACTTTTCTTTTATTACTATAGGCAAAAAACAAAAAATAGAAAATCATAGTCGCTTTTAGGTTTTTCCTTTAAATAATAAATGAGATGAGCCACGCCAAAAAAAAATACATGAATTACAGGGCCCTCAATAGATGGTTATTTTAAATTCTTAGATTTCGGGACAAGCCGTTTAGCGAATTTCACGGCCTTCTCAAAATAATAACGCGTTAGTATCTTTAGGCGCGTATTTAATAATGTTATTTCCCTAAACTCGGGTGCACATTTATGTGACCCAATCCAAATCTCAACGAAGTTGGAGCGTGTCAAAAATTGCGGGTACATTTATGTGACGTAGTTCGAGATGCATTTTCACGACGTCGCAATTCTCTTTTAAAATAATAAATAATAAAAGCAGTTAAAATTTGAAATTTGCACACAGGTTCAACATGTATAAAGTCAGATAATTAAACCGAATATGACAGTTGAGTGACCGTGCTATAACCACGGAGCCCGGGAATGCCTTACACCTTATCCCGGGTTAACAAAATTCCTTATCCGGATTACTGGTTCGCAGACTGTAATACAGAGTTATTCTTTTCCTCGATTCAGGATTAAATTGGTGACTTGGGATACCATAAATCTCCTAAGTGGCGACTCTGAAATAAATAAACAAATCTCGTTTCGATTGTCCTTCAATTGGAAAAACTCTTTTACGCCCTGTGGGTGCAGGTAAAAAGGAGGTGTGACAGTCATATCACTTCCACATTTTACCTCCTTTTGGTTTTAGCAATTATCTATTTTTGTTTTGATTAATAATAAATGTGGTGAAGCTGTAATTGTCGGCTTGCCTAGCTTTCAAGAAGAGGCACCATCACAATTTCCGACGGTGGGAAATTCGGGCAATGAGTTGGTATCAGAGCACTACGTTTCCTAGGTCTCACAATTCATGAACAAGCTAGGTAGAGTCTGAGGGATTGGTACGGAGACGTCTGTGCTTATCTTCTAGAGGCTACATTGTTTAGGAAAAACTTCACATCTATTCCTTGTTGTCATGCGATTTGATTTCCCAATGCTAATTGAACTTCCACTCAGTTCTTTCACAGATGGTAAGAACACGTACCGCTTCATCAGCTGACCAGTAGCCCAAGCCCCCAGCGGCAACTTTCATGAGGGGTAGAGGCCGAGCCTGTGCTAGAGGCCGAGGCAAAGGTAGGGCTCAGCCCAGAGCTCGAGCAGCAGGACTAGAGGCGGAGCCTCAGGTAGAGTATGAGGACGAGGTTCCGACCCAAACCATTCTAGTAGGGCCAGCTCTGGTTCCAGAGGGTTTCATCGATACCCCAGTACTCCAGGATGCTCTGGTCTATCTAGTGGGCCTTATGGAGTGTGTCTCTCAGGAAGGCATACTTCCTGTAGCACCAGCCGTCTCTCAGCCTAGAGGAGGAGCACATATTCCTACTACTCGCACTCTATAGTAGATGGCTCCCCAGTTTCAGAATCTGACGGCTCAACCAGTTGGGGTAGTTCTACCGGGAGTTGTGGCACAGACCAGTGATGGGTCAGCTATGTCTTCTGAGAGGGTGTTCATTTTCTAGAAGAGCCTTGGAGTTGATGCCGAGTGCTTTTTGAGAATTTCATGAGTTTTTGTGTTAAATTCTGGCTTAAGATGTTATTTTTGCGATTTGATCACACGAGCAAGTCCGTATATTTTTTGACTTGTATGCATGTTTGGTTTGGAGCTCCGAGGGCTCGGGTGAGTTTTGGATAGGCCATAGGGTGTTTTGGACTTAGGAAAAATATTGCGGGTGTGATTCAGCTGTTGCAGGCCTCTGATCTCGCAATTGGGAGATCAGGCTTGGCAATTGCGAGCTTTTCATCGCAAATGCAATCAAAAGGCTGGGCCAACATAGTTCCCAAGTGCGAATAAACCTTCGCAAATGCGAAGGGAGTAGGGGAGGGGAACTGATCGCAAATGCAATCATTTGATCGCAATTGCGAGGTCCATGATCGCAAATGCGACACTTTTCTCGCATTTATGAAGGTAGCAGAATTATGAGGGGGTTATCATTTGTGATACTTTCCTCGCATTTGCAAGATTCGCGAATGTGAAGCTCAGATCACAAATGCGACATCTACAGCTGTGTAAAACATGACTTAGATGAGATTTTGAACTCATTTCTCAAATATTCAAACCCTAAGCTCCTATAGGATATTTTCCAATGTAGAGTTCTTCCCCAAATCACAGGTAAACAATTTCTAACTCATTGTCTTCAATCTATTTCATCTCTTTACATGATTTCATCTCAAAATCTAGAGTTTTTCATGAGAAATTGGGTGTTCTTGGGTGGAATTTGGGAATTTCAATATTTAGGGATTGGGACCTCAAATTAAGGTCGGATTTCAAAACCAATTGCATATTGGTATTTGTGGGTGAATGGGAAATCGGATTTTGGTTTGAACTTCGAGTTTTGACCAAGCGGGCCCGGGGTCGATTTTCTAATTTTGGGAAAAACATTGGGAAATTTATTCTCATGCATTAGAATTGATTTATTTAGCATTAATTGATGTTAATTAGTTAATTATGCATATATTCAGACAGTTTGGAAGTGGAAATTAAAGGAAAAATGGTATTTGAGGCTTGAGTTCGGTCGTGGAACCGAGGTAAGTGTTTGGTCTAACATTAGCTTGAAGGAATACGTGTTGTTGTCCTATTTCCTATGTGTTAGTATTGAGTTCGATGTATAAGTGTGGTGACGAGTATCTATACATTGATGTTGAGCATGCAAGTGAGCCTTATACTGTGACCGTTGTGTCTTTTATCACGTACTGTTCATGCTTAAATTGATGATTCTCTATGTTGAACAAGTTTTATGATATTCTCTGGGTATTTGATCATTGTTGAGTATTGACTCAAGTTGAGACTTATTTATTGAAGTTAACTGTTGAAATGAGATTGTTTATTGTTGATTCCCTTGCCGGGATGTTATTGTTTCTTCTTTTTGGGTGAGGAAGAGTGTAAAACACGAAGAGTGATGCCGTGTACGATATTCTGAATGAGTGTTAATGCATGAAGGGTGATGCCGTGCCACATTTTGTGAGTGTTAATGCACAAAGGGTGATGCTGTGCCATGATTTGAGAGTTAATGCACGAAGGATGATGTCGTACCATGATTATGAGAGTTATTGCACGAACGGTGATGCCGTGCCATTTCTGTTATTTCTTATGGTGAGGACGAGAGTAAAAGAATGATGGGTGATGCTGTGCACGTGTTTGTATTTCATTATTCCTATTGGTTAAAATATGGTGTTTAATTTACTTCTTTACCGAATCACTGTCAGAATTTGATATTCCCCGCAATATGTTTCCCCTTCCCATCTCTATCTGTTACTTTTATGTTATTATTCTTCTTCGTATGTGATTAAACTGCACAAGTTTATATTGTGGTCATGTCCTAGACTTGTCACTACTTCGCCAAAGTTAGGCTCAACACTTACCAGTACATGTGGTCAGTTGTACTAATACTTTACTCTGACTTTTTGTGCAAATTTTGGTGCCAGATGTTGTGAGTAGAGTAGAGGTTGCTTCCTTTTCTCCAGGAAGAACCAAGGTAGATCTGCCGGCGTTCGAAAGAGCCTGGAGTCCCATTTCCTCCATTTTTAGTTTTTCCTGTCTCTTTTTATTTGAGAACATATGTACTTCTTTTAAATCAATATTTGTAGAATTTCTTAGACGTTCGTGGATTGTGACACTAGATCATTGGGGTAGTTATGTATTAGAGTTGTTGAACTATTATATCACTTCCATATTTTACCTCCTTTTGGTTTTAGCAATTATCTGTTTCTGTTTTGATTAATAATAAATGTGGTGAAGCTGTAATTGTCGGTTTGCCTAGCTTTCAAGAGTAGGCACCATCACAATTCCCGACGGTGGGAAATTCGGGTCGTGAGTTGATATCAGAGCACTAGGTTGCCTAGGTCTCACAATTCACGAACAAGCTAGGTAGAGTCTGAGGGATCGGTACAGAGACATCTGTGCTTATCTCCCAGAGGCTACAATGTTTTGGAAAAACTTCACATCTATTCCTTGCTATTATGCGATTTGATTTCTCAATGCTAATTGAACTTCCACTCAGTTCTTTCACAAATGGTAATAACACGTACCGCTTCATCAGCTGACCAGCAGCCCGAGCCCGGAGTGGCAGCTTTCACGAGGGGTAGAGGTCGAACCTGTGCTAGAGGCCGATGCAAAGGCAGGGCTCAGCCCAGAGCTTGAGATGCAGCACTAGCGGCAGAGCCTCAAGTAGAGTTTGAGGACAAGGTTCCGGCCCAAACCATTCTAGTTGGGCCATCTCTGGTTCCAGGGGGGTTCATCGCCACCCCAGTACTCCAGGATGCTCTGGTCCGTCTAGTGGGCCTTATAGAGAGTGTTACTCAGGAAGGCATACTTCCTGTAGCACAAACCATCTCTCAGGATAGAAGAGGAGCACATACTCCTACTACTCGCACTCCAGAGCAGATGGCTATCCAGTTTCAGACTCCGACGGCTCAACCAGTTGAAGTAGTTCTGTCGGGTGTTATGACACAGACCGGTGATAGGTCGGCTATGTCTTTTGAGAGAGTGTTCATGTGCTAGAAGAGCCTTGGAGTTGATGCCGGGTGCCTTTTGAGAATTTCATGATTTTTGGTGTTAAATTCGTGGTTTAAGATGTTATTTTGGCGATTTGATTGAACGAGCAAGTCCGTATGTTTTTAGACTTGTATGCACGTTTGGTTTGGAGCCTCGAGGGCACGGGTGAGATTTGGATAGGCCACAGGTGTTTTGGACTTAGGAAAAATATTGCTGGTATGATTCAACTGTTGCATGGCTCTGATCTCGCAATTGCGAGATCAGGCTTGGCAATTGCGAGCTTCACAGGCTTGGAAATTGCGAGCTTTTCATCGCAAATGCAATCAAAAGGCTAGGCCAACATAGTTCGCAAGTGCAAACAAACCTTCGCAAATGCGAAAGGAGTAACAGAGGGGAACTGATCGCAAACGTGATCATTTGATCGCAATTGCGATCATTTGATCGCAATTGCGAGGTCCGTGATCGCAAATGTGACACTTTTATCACATTTATGAAGGTAGTAGAAATATGAGGGGGTTATCATTTGTGATACTTTTCTCGCATTTGCGAGCTTTGCGAATGTGAAGCTCAGGTCGCAAATGCGACATCTACAGCTGTGTAAAACATGACTTAGATGGGATTTTGATTTTATTTCTCAAATTTTCAAACCCTAAGCTCCCATAGGATATTTTCCAAAGTAGAGTTCTTCACCAAATCATAGATAAACAATTTCTAACTCATTGTCTTCAATCTATTTCATCTCTTTACATGATTTCATCTCAAAATCTAGATTTTTTCATGAGAAATTGGGTGTTCTTGGGTGGAATTTAGGAATTTCAAAATTTAGGGATTTGGACCTCAAATTAAGGTCGGATTTCAAAACCAATTGCATATTGGTGTTTGTGGGTGAATGGGAAATCAGATTCTTGTTCGAACTTCAAGTTTTGACCAAGCGAGCCCGTCGTCGAATATTTAATTTTTGGGGAAAACATTGGGAAATTTATTCTCATGCATTAGAATTGATTTATTTAGCATTGATTGATGTTAATTAGTTAATGATGCATAGATTTAGGCGGTTTGGAAGTGGAATTAAAAGGAAAAGCGGTATTTGAGGCTTGAGTTCGATCGTGGAACCGAGGTAAGTATTTGGTCTAACCTTAGCTTGAAGGAATACGTGTTGTTGTCCTATTTGCTATGTGTTAGTATTGAGTTCGACGTATAAGTGTGGTGATGAGTATCTATACGTTGATTTTGAGCATGCAAGTGAGTCTTATACTGTGACCGTTGTGTCTCTTATCACGTATTGTTCATGCTTAAATTGATCATTCTCTATGTTGAACAAGTTTTACGATATTCTCTGGGTATTTGATCATTGTTGAATATTGACTCAAGTTGAGACTTATTTTGTGAAGTTAACTGTTGAAATGAGATTGTTTTTTGTTGATTCCCTTGCCGAGATGTTATTGTTTCTTCTTTTTGGGCGAGGAAGAGTGTAAAACACGAAAAGTGATGCCGTGTACAATATTGTGAGTGAGTGTTAATGTACGAAGGGTGATGCCGTGCCACATTTTGTAAGTGTTAATGCACAAAGGGTGATGCCGTGCCATGATTTGAGACTTAATGCACGAAGGATGATGCCGTACCATGATTATGAGAGTTAATGCACGAAGGGTGATGCCGTGATGTTTCTGTTATTTCTTTTGGCGAGGACGAGAGTAAAAGCCCGACGGGTGATGCCGTGCACATGTTTGTATTTCATTATTCCTATTGTTCAAATATGGTGTTTAATTTACTTCTCTACTAATTACTGTCAGAATTTGATATTCCCCGCAATATGTTTCCCCTTCCCATCTCTATCTGTTACTTTTCTGTTATTATTGTTCTTCTCGTATGTGATTAAACCGCCCAAGTTTATATTGTGGTCATGTCCTAGCCTCGTCACTACTTCGCCGAGGTGAGGCTCGACACTTACCAGTACATGAGGTCGGTTGTAATGATACTGCACTCTACAGTTTTCATACAGATTTCGGTGCCGGACTTCTGAGTAGAGTAGAGGTTGCTGCCTTTGGTCCAGGGAGACCCAAGGCAGATCTTCCTGCGTTCGCAGAGCTTTGAGTCCCCTTTCCTCTATTTTTAGTTTTTCCTGTCTCTTTCTATTTTGAGAACATATGTACTTCTTTCAAATCAATATTTGTAGAATTTTTTAGATTTTCGTGGATTATGACACCAGATCATTGAGGTAGTTACGTAATAGAGTTGTTGAACTGTTATATCACTTCCGCATTTTATCTTTGTTTGGTTTTAGAAATTATCTGTTTCTGTTTTGATTAATAATAAAAGTGGTGAAACTTTAACTGTTGGCTTGCTTAGCTTTCAAGAGTAGGCGCCATCACGATTCCCGACGGTGGGAAATCCGGGTTGTGACAAGTTGGTATTAGAGCACTAGGTTGCCTAGGTATCACAATTCACGAACAAGCTAGGTAGAGTATGAGGGATTGGTATAGAGACGTCTGTGCTTATCTCTAGAGGCTAAAAAGTTTAGGAAGAACTTTATATCTATTTCTTGATGTCGTGGAATTTGATTTCTCAATGCTAATTGAACTTCCACTCCGTTCTTACGCAGATGGTAAGAGCATGTACCACTTCATCACCTTACTAGTAGCTCGATCCCCCAGTGGCAGCTCCTATGAGGGGAAGAGGCCGAGGCAGTGCTAGAGGCCAGGGCAAAGGCAGGGTTCAGCCTAGAGCTCGAGCAGTAGCACCAGTGGAGTAGCCTCAGTTAGAGTTTGAGGATGATGTTCCGACCCAGACCATTCCAGCAGGGTCAACTCAAGTTCTAGAGGGGTTCATCACTGATCGTAGCCAACTCTACACTACTACAAATTAGGAAGAGAGGGTCGCAATAGCTTTTAACCGATATGAGGGTTGGGATCGAATTCCTTAGAGAGCTAGAAATTGGAGCTGGGTATCTATCTAGACTAGAATCGTGTTATTGCTCTCAATGTCACTTCCAACATTTTTGGGTTTTTTCAATTATAAAATACGATTATCAAACTACTAATTAAAACTAGATTATGCTACGAGATAATTGCTAAGATTGTATCTAATGGAGAGAAAGGCACTAGGGTCGTGACATCACCTAGGTGGTTAATTGACGTTTAGAAGTTACTAAGGTTCGATTGACATAATTGGGGCTTATGCTATAACCGTTGCACACTTTTACACACTTTGTCATCTCTAAGTAGAGAGAGTGATTTTGCCCAATTGACTCTCTCGAGACCAAATGGGTAGGCAAATTAGATCAAGCAACTAGGGTTCAAGTAGGGTGATTACTCTCTCGAGGTTTAACCCGTTAATTGGGATTATCATTTCTCATGAGTCCATCCCAATTCCTTGTTGGGTCAATTTTGGAGACTTAGACTCTCTTTCTCAAGAAGAGTCAAATCCACAAAACACAAATAAGTGTTTGCAACCACTAATCCATAGATTAAAACATAAAATCAACCCAAATAGCAAACACCCATAGTTAATCTAACCCTAGAGGGCAACACCCATCAATTACCCACACTAGGGTTGAGCCACAACCCTAGCTAATGGGTTTAGCTACTCATGCTTGAAGAAGAAAATAAAGAAATAGATGAACAATAAGAAATATTAACTAAATGCTAAATTAAATTACAAGAATCTATCGTTAATTTGAAGTTAAGATGCCAAAAATTGCTACAAATAGTATTCTCACAAGCGCAGCTTTGTTCTGGAATTAACTGATGACCTGAAAATGATAAAATGTTCTATTTATACTAAGCTGGAAAAACTGGACAAAAATACCCATGCGGGGTCAGTGCGGGCCGCACAAAATGGACCACGACCGCACTAGGCTCTTGAACTTTAAAAATTAGCTCTCTGAAGTTTGTCTCTGCGGACCGCGCAGAATGGATCGTGGCCGCAGAAGCAGCTTCCGCACAATCACGACCATGGACCGCATGGCCTAGGCTTGGCATAATTTCAACTCTCTGAATCTCTTGTCCGCTGACTGCAAAAATGGTAGTGCGGCCGTGGAGCCTTCACCGTGGGTTGCTAGAACTGTACCGCGACCACGTTGCCTTTGCCTTGTTTTGCCAACTCTATGAACCACCTAGTGCGGCCGCATTAGACTTTGCGCGGTCCGCACTAGGCCTGCTGGTCCTTAGATTGCCTGGTTTTGGATACTTGAGCAAGTTTCACTCCTTTTGAGCCGATCTTTGACATTTTGTCAATTTGTCGATCAAACCTGCAATCAAGCACACTTATGAGCCTTTTTGGAATATTTTTTAACAATTTATAACCAAAGCATAAGTAATAAGGAACATAAAACATGATAAAATCCTTAGTTATCAACTCCCCTAAACTTAAACTTTTGCTTGCCCTCAAGCAAACAAAATAAGACCCACCCCTTAAGGGAAAATCCAAGTATTTTCAGCTATCCTAAAGTATCCTCAACAAGAATCAATTGGGACTAACAATTTCCCTCAATACGAATGAATCATTAACAACATTTACACTTTGAAAAGCTATGGATCAAGTATGACACAATAGCATCAAGAGTTGACTCATTACATCAAAGAACTCTCTCAATTACTTTGATCATTGTGGAACCCAAACTCACACATCCTTAACTCTCCCTAATCAAACCTCACCTTTTAGAGTATTGACACACAAACCGAGGTTAATGGAATTTCTCTCTTCTCTCTCAAGAAAAGGTCACAAGTATGACTCTAAGTACCATATGCTTGCCCCTTATGTAAGTATCCACTAATGTAAGCTTGATTCAACTCAAGATCATATAGGGCTTTTTTGGAGTCATTGTGAAGGCTTACATGTTTTTGTTCAAGTGGGTTCAATCTTCCCTTAAACACTTCTTTTGATTCATTTGGGACAATTCTCTTGACTCTTTGAGTCATTTCACTTCTTTCTAAGGGGTTAAAGAGACACATTGTCACTTTTTCTTATGCACTTCAAACCGTTTCCCCTTTTTCAACTTTCCACACCTTTGTTTCTTTTGCTTTTCTTGAATACCTTTTTATTCTTTTTGTCTTTTGTTTTTCTTTCTTTTTCATTGCCTTTCCTTTTCTTCACTTTTTGTGCCTTTTACCACTTTGTTGTCATCCTAGTCTCTCCCCCAAAACTTATATTTTTGTCATGTGTTCAAGAAAAGAACGTGTGCCAAGAGAAGATATATTTTAAAATGGGTATAGGCTTGTAACATGGTTCTTGAAGGAAGAAGGTCTAAGGCTCAAAAGGGTTAACTAGGGATCATATCATTGGTAGGCTGTGGAATTATTCAAAATATTATTTGGATCAAGGAGAGCCTATAATCACTTCTCAAGTCAAATTTCACTCAAAATTTTGCCTCAACAAACATTCAGGGCAAGTTCTAGACTAATGGCTCGAGACTTGTATTTGCAATTTGATTTCTCACCACATAAGCTAGAGTATTGCTAAAGACATAGAGTCGGGGGCCCACACGACCTTAGATACGATTTGTGCACAAAATGTTACCAAAAAATCACTTAATGATTGTCGACCAACGCAAGAGTCTCAAGGCCACAACTTTCACCATCCTAAACATAACATTTTGTCTTTGACCATGGGATCAAAGGTAAATGTGCTAGGCCCAAGTTAAAATTTGCTTGAGGTACTCTTAACTATAAACTACCAAAAAAAAAAAAAAACAAAAATAGACTCAAACCTTTAAGAACGTTGTCATGCCATCTATCATTGGGAAGAGCCACCCGGTTCACACAATACTCCACCTTTGGAAAGAACCGTGGCATGAATAAAACCAAAGGCTTATTGAAAGTGCCAAAAATGAAACAAAAAGCTACAAGCCTATATAAGAAGCTAAAAGTGACAAATTTTTGCGAAAATAGAAAATAGAATGAATATGTACAGTAGGGGAATGAATATACAATGGGGGATGAATATATACAATAATGTAACTTTATATACAACCAAATAAAAGATAAAAAGTCCGATAAAAGTAACAAAAATGCAAGATTATATACAGACCAAATGAAAACCAAAGAAAGCATAAACTAAATCAGTGTATATATGTATAGTCATCCAATGGATAAAAGTAGGGCACATCCCCTCAAATAAAAGCTGGCATTGTCCCCAATGCCAACTAAAGCAAAAATAAGCACCACAAAACATAAGGAAAGGATATGGGAACTCCCTAAGCCTCGCCAGTCTTCATGGGAACATGAGTGGTTCATGGGTCCTCTGTATGTGTTCAAATTGGTTACCGGTCTCCTGCTGCTCAGCTACTAGGCCTGGCGCCTGGACCTGGATGGGCTAAATATTAGGAGCATCCTGTGGCTGACTGGAGGATTCCTCCGGTGGGTCTGCCAACTGGATGATCGCCTAATCTGCACTAGGGAGCTTCCTCTTCTTCCGAGGAAGCCTTTGTACCAACTTTGTATCTGGGGCTGCTACTGGAACTGCTGCTAGAGTTGGGTCTTCAAATAATAAGTCTAAAGGCAGATAGTCTGCCTTTACTCTATCTACATCTGCTCTCAACTCCTTCACGGACTCCCTGGAAGCCCGTGTCTTGCGCAACTTCTTGTGCTATTTGGCAAGCTCCTTTAGTGCTTTGCCATGTGAAGCCACTGCCTTTGCCAAATCAGCCTGTGTACTGAGGATCTTCTCTTGGTTGTCAAGTAACTTATTCAATGTATCCTCAATAGACTGTGGGACCTGTGCTGGCTGTGGTGCTAACTGAGCCTCAATAATGAAGGTCAAGGCTGACAAATTGGATGAAGCAGTATGCATCAAGTTGTTCAGGCTCTGAAGTGTTTGACACAGTCGGTGAGCTGTGATAGGATGGGCCGGGAAGAAGGAATCTCCGGGCCAGCTGAAGTAGAAGGACCTGGAGGAACATCAGCAGAAGTGGAAGGTCCGGGAGACATGGCAACAACTGTGGAGGCATGCTCAGTTGAGGCCTCTACCATAACTAGATCTTCAGACTGGCCAGTTGGAGCAGAAGCATGAGGCTTGTAGTTCTTGTCCTTGGGGTTGTCTGGCCCCCTCAAACTATACCATGAAAATGGAGCAACCGGCTTGGCCTTGACATTATACCGCTTCTTTTCCACCTCTAAGTCCCGTGAATACAAAGAGAGGGTGTTGGGGAAAGGGTAGTTCCGGTTGGCTTCTGCACTCACAAGAGAGATGATGCAAGATATCATATTCCCCACATTAATGGGGTATCCCGCCATGATCGATGCCACCAATACAACTCGGGTGAGAGGAATAGTCTGGTCATGTGTGGTAGGGTCCAACCTGCTGCAAATAAAGGTCTCCCAACCCTTAGCTTCAAAGTTCAGGGTCCCCCTCAGTATTTTTACCCCCGCAGTCAACCACCCAGGAATGCTACCTGGGATTGCCAAGTACTAGGATAACCATGGATGGACCCCCTCACCCATCTCCAACTTGGCCAGTAGAGAGACTCATCTTTTTCATTGAACCCAAATAATCATTTAGAGATTTCCCATCAAACAATACCTTTTTTTCTCGAACCTTGGTCACTTTGGAACCTTTGACGATTTGGGCCACATTATAATAGAATTCCCGGACCATATGTTCATTTGCATCAATATACTTTTCCAGAAGTATCTCCCAACCAGATCTAGTTCTAAATTGTCTCAGCACGTCAGGGTTGTAGGGTGGCAAGTCTTTGATAATAAAGCTCCTCTCCGGTATTAAATGCCTCAACGACCACCACTCCCTAAACTTGTGGTAAGCCACTTAGCTCACATATCTATCCTCCCAAACATCTGCCTTCCTAGTTCGGGCAATGCCCCCCACCTGAGTCTCACCACCCTCATCTCTGCCCACACTCTCCCTAGATAATGAAGCTGTGGGAGAGGTGGAATTGTCCCCACTATCGGCTGCTGACTCTTCAGATGAATCAAAAACTACATTAAACGGCCTCCGGATAGTGGGTGATGCTGGAGGAGTATCGGTCAGTTAGAAGTTGGTGGTGACATGCGTTGGGACTAAGTCTGCGGAGATGTCTTGGGATGGCACGTACTCACTCCCCGAGGAATGTGAAGTAGCTCTATCTACAGCTTTTATCAACTTCCGGGTCTGTTTTATGCTTTTCCGAGCTTGGGGAGTGAGTTTGACTACTCTCTTTCCTTTTCCCCCTCGGGAGGAACCACCTCTCCCGGGTTGTTATGATCCTTTGCCACCTTGTTGTTTCACCATTGTCTCCAAACACACGCATGTAACATTGTTAGTCTAAGCACATGCAGTGAAACAGATGTATAATGAATTGCAGAACAGAAGCTCAGAAGTTGCAGAAACAGTTGCAGGAACAGGCCAGTGCGGACCGTACAAAATGGATGTGCGGCATCACTGAGACCACCGCAGACCGCACAAAAATGATCGCGGTCCGCACAAAAATGATCGCGGTCCGCACAAGTTCAAAGCCCCCAAACTTAGCTCTTTGAATCTTACTACTGCGGCCCATACAAAATGGTATCGCGATTGCGGCGAGTCAGCATGGACCGCACAAAGTGCAATGCGGCCGTGCTGGCACAGGTCGACATTCAGAACATAAGCACCGCGGACTGCACAAAAGTGACCGCGGTCCGCGAAGGGAGCTAATTTAAGGCACTAAGTCAGGGTTTCAGTTTTTGTTGCAATTTTGTTCAAATCATCACCTACTGTGTCCCTACTCAATTTATCCAGTCATTATGCACATCAAGAACACCAGAAACTAACACATAACTAACCCTAGCTAACAAAATTGAGAAAATGGGAAAAAAAAGAAGTTACAGGCTAATGGTAATGAAATAAAAACAAAAATAATCAAATAAACGTACAAGGGATGAGTGAAATATTACCAGATGTGAAGATGAAATGAAATTAATCAATCTTAAGCAAGAATTACTGTCAAGGGAGTATGAATAGTAACTTTAGGTCTCAGAGTGTTAAAAGTCCGAAAACGGTAAATGGGGACCCCTGGGGTCTATTTATAGAAAATAGTGGGACCGAGCCTTACCTACCAGCGCGACCGCTCAAAATGGACCGCAGACTGCGCTGGGTTTGTTTAGTAGAAGTATGAGAAGGCGACCTCCGCGGTCCGCACAAAAGCGACCGCGGCAGCGGAGGTCCACCACGGTCTGCACAAAATGCCACGCGACCGCGATGGCAAACTTTAGAGAGTCATCATTTCTTGCTCACACCAGTGCAGACCGCACTGGAAAACTTCAGAGACTTAACACTTTTGCAATTATGTCCAACGCTGCATCAACTCAATCCCTACAACATCTCACAACCAATTAGCTCAAAATCAATCCTAACTACCAAGAAAAACAAAGAAAACAAAATGAAAAACATATGGGTTGCCTCCCAAGAAGCGTCTGATTTAATATCGCGTCACGACGCAGGTTACCATCACATCATTTCAAATGAACAATAGCCAACACATGGCTATCATCAAACTCCCCAAGATAATTCTTTATACGGTGACCATTCACTCTAAAAACTTCATCACTTTTGTTCTTCAAATCTAGAGCACCAAATGGGGTCACACACACAACTTCAAATGGACCACTCCACTTAGATTTCAGCTTTCCCGAAAACAACCTTAGACGAGAATTGAACAAGAGGATCAAATCACCAACTTTGAAATCCTTCTCACGAGCATATTTTTCATGAAGGTACTTCATCTTGTCCTTATACAAGGACGAACTAGAGTATGCATGGAACCAGAATTCATCAAGTTCATTGAGTTGTTCAACACGGAGATTGGCCACAACATCCCACTCAAGATTAAGCTTCCTCAAGTCACAGATGGACTTATGCTCTAATTCCACCGGTAGGTGACATGATTTCCCAAACACCAACCAGTACATCGACATACCAATTGGGGTCTTGTAAGCGGTCCAGTAGGCCCATAGAGCATCATCTAGCGTTTTAGACCAATCGGTCCTATTGGTGTTGACAGTTTTGGACAAAATGCTCTTGATCTCCCTATTAGACACTTCAACTTGGCCACTTGCTTGAGGATGATACGGTTTAGAGACTTTATGATTTACACCATACTTGGAGAGCGAGGCATCAAAAACTCTATTGCAAAATTGCGATCCTCCATCACTAATGATTGCCCGGGGTGTACCAAACCTTGTGAAAATGATTTTCTTTAGAAATGCCAATACTCTCCTAGCTTCATTATTGGGCAAGGCCACAGCCTCAACCCACTTTGACATATAATCAACCACTACAAGGATGTAGGTGTTCCCACATGAGCTCACAAAAGGGACCATAAAATTGATCCCCCTAATATCGAAGTTATTAACCTCAAGGATTGTGTTTAGGGGCATCTCATCCTTCTTATAAATACTGCCTGCTCGTTGACATTGATCACATATTTTCACTAGATCACTTGCATCTTTGAATAAGGTTGACCAATAAAAGCCACAACTCAAAACTTTCGAAGTCGTCCTCGCCCCTCCATGATGGCCACCATAGGGTGAGGAGTGACAAGCCTATAGGATGATAAGTTACTCCTCCTCAGGGACACACCTCCGGATCACTCCATCGGTGTAAATTTTGAACAAGTATGGCTGATCCCAATAGAAGTCAAGATTATCCCGTTTGAGCTTCTTCCTTTGGTTAGAAGAAAGCTCACACGTGACTATTCCGGTCACGAGATAATTGGAAACATCGGCAAACCATGCCATAAAATTCATTGACACCGTTAGGAGTTGCTCATCAGGAAACGAGTCATTAATCTCTAGGCCATCACAAGGCCTCCCCTCTTCCTCCAAACGAGATAAGTGGTCCGCCACTTAATTCTCGCTACCTTTTTAGTCCATAATTTCTAGATCAAATTCTTGGAGAAGTAACACCATCTCATCAACCTTGCTTTTGAGTCTTTATTTGTCATCAAATACCTAAGGGCGGCATGATCGGTATGCACAATAACTTTAGCTCCCATAAGGTATGGTCAGAACTTTTCCATTTCAAAAACTATGGCCAACAATTCCTTCTCGATGACTTTGTAATTCCTTCGAGCCTTATTCATGGTCTTGCTTGCGTAGTACACTGTGTGGAACATTTTATTAACCTTTTGATCCAAAACAGCCCCAACTGCTACTTCACATTCGTCGCACATAAGCTCGAAGGGTAATGTCCAAAATGGTGCGGTAATGATTCGGGTAGTGATCAACCTAAGCTTTAAAAGTTTAAAGGCCTACATGCACGACTCATCAAACACAAACTTGGTATCTTTCTCTAGAAACTTGCACAAAGAGGTTTAGCACTTTGGAGAAATCCTTTATAAACCGCTGGTAAAACCCTGAGTGCCCAAGAAAACTCCTCACCCCTTTTATGGAAGTGGGGGGAGGGAGCCTTGAAAGAACCTCAATTTTGGATTTATCAACTTCAATCCCATTCTTATAAATCTTGTGGCCCAACACAATACCCTCTTCAACCATGAAATGACATTTTTCCCAATTGAGTACTAGGTTGGTGTCTTCACACCGGGCCAAAACTTTATCCAAATTACCCAAGAACGCTTTGAAGGAGTCACCAACCATGCTAAAGTCATCCATAAAGACCTCCAATATGTCTTCTACCATGTCGGTGAAAATAGCCATCATGCATCGTTGGAAGGTCGCCGAAGCATTGCACAACCCGAACGACATCCGGGAGAAAGCAAATGTACCATATGGGCATGTGAATGTGGTCTTCTCTTTGTCTTCCAGGGTGATTAGAATTTGATTGTACCCCGAGTAACCATCCAAAAAGCAATAGAAAGAGCACCCCGCAAGGCTATCAAGCATTTGGTCGAGGAATAACAATGGGAAATGATCCTTCCGGGTCACCTTGTTGAGTTTTCGGTAGTCCATACAAAATCTCCACCCGGTAATGGTCTGAGTGGGAATAAGTTCATTGTTGTCATTTGTCACCACCATCACCCCTCCTTTCTTTGGCAAACATTGGACCGGAGAAGTCCATGAACTATAGGAGATTGGATAAACTACACCCACATATAGACATTTGATCACTTCTTTCTTCACCACCTCTTGCCTTGCCTCTTTGAGCCTCCTTTGGTGTTTTAAGGAAGGATGCGTGTCATCCACTATCACATTTGTGACAATGTCCACAAATGAGCACACCTCAATGCTATTGGGTTGTTTCATGGATTTGCAAACATGGAAGGCGACCTTCTCATCTCCCACTTGGAAAGTTAGCTCATCCGCTTCAACATCAACCAATGCCTTCCCCATTGTAAGGAAAGGTCTCCCTAGAATAATTGGGACTTCAAAGTCCACTTCATAATCCAATATGACAAAGTCTACTGGCAATATAAATTTGTCCACCCGGACAAGTACGTCATCAATTATACCCAAAGGCCGCTTCACCGACCGATCCTCCATTTGAAGTCTCATTGAGGTTGGCCTAGGTTTCCCAATTCCCAAAGTCCTAAAGACCGAATAAGGAATCAAATTTATGCTAGCCCCCAAATCATAAAAGGGCTTTGGCAAAACCGTACTACCGATAGTGCAAAGGATAGTAAAAGCTCCCGGGTCTTCAAGTTTTGGGGCTATAGATTGTACGATAGCACTCACTTGATGAGTCATCTTAATTGTTTCACACTCTATCGACCTCTTCTTCGTTACCAAATCCTTCATGAATTTTGCATACCCCGGAATTTGTTCAAGTGCCTCCACCAAAGGCACATTGATTCTAAGACTCTTCATCATTTCAATGAACTTTCTGAATTGGTTGTCACCCTTTTGTTTTGCTAACCGTTAAGGATAAGGTGGAGGTGGTCTAGGCAAAGGTGCCTTGGCTTTGGGCACCACCGGCTCAGGCATATCAATCTCGTATTCCCTAGATGGGTTCACGGCATCTTGTGTTTCCACCTCGGCCTCATCAATATCTATCCTCACTTCATTGTTCACATTGGTCTCAACCACATCTTCAGTAATCAAAGGACTCACATCTTCTTGGAACCCAACATCATCATCCACAACTTGATTTTCTTTCGAGGTATTCACATCACCGCCTCTCCCACTTCTTGTTATAACCTCCATCACATGATTGTTATTGTTCCCATCTTTTGGGTTCACTACCGTATCACTTGGTAGAGCACCCTTAGGGTGAGTATTTAACGATTGAGAGAGTTGGCCTATTTGCACCTCCAAATTTTGAATAGAGGTATTGTGGGAAGCCAATTGAGCATCGGAATCTTGGTTCTTCTTCATCATCATTTGTTTGAACATTACTTCAATTCTTCCCATATCATTGCCCGAAGAACTAGACCCTTGAGATTGAAACAGAGGCAGATTGTTCGGTTGTTGATACATCGAGGGCCTTTGAAACCCTTGCCCTCAGTTGCCTTGATTTCCATTGTTATTCCACCCACCTTGACCATTGTTGTTATTCCAATTATTGTTGTTATTTCCATTCCAATTCCCTTGGTTACCCGAATTGTTGTTCCCCTAATTTCTGTCTTGATTGTTGTTGTTCCAATTACCACCACCTTGTTGATTGCCCCAATTTCCTTGTGGTCGCCATTGTTGATTTGAAGAGTTGCCTCAATTGCCTTGATAATTATTGACATATTGAACCTCTTCGCTTTGCTCATCATAACACTTATTTGAAAAACCACTACCATCATTGTTGTCATATTGTTCACAGTTCCCTTGACATTGTTGCCCTCTTGGCCTTCTTTTAAGCATATATACTCCTTCCATGGCATTGACTTGGCGAGGATTTTGGACTTGTTGCAATTGCGCCTTCGCCAATTGATTCATAGTAGCAGTAAGCTCGGCAATGGCTTGACCGTGATCATCCAATTCCTTGTGCAAACATGGGGTCACCTTGAGGTACATTCGCTCTACTTTGCCATGCCGAAGAAGTGTTGGCCATTTCATCCAAAATACCACAAGCTTCATTGTAGGGAGGCTTCATAAAGATTCCACCGGCCAATTGGTTCACAATGCATTGATTAGTGGTGTTGATGCCCCGATAAAAGGTTTGTTGAATCATCACTTTGGTCATATCGTTATTAGGGCATTCTTTCACCATAGTTCTAAACCGCTCCCATATCTCATGCAAAGGTTACATTGGATTTTGCTTGAAAGCCAATATTTTATCTCGAAGTGCCGCCATGTGTCGGGGTGAAAATAATTTGGAAATAAACTTGTCCGCCAGTTCATCCCATGTTGTGATGGAATGATTGGGGAGCCTTTCTAACCAATCAAATGCTTTACCCCAAAGAGAGAACGAAAAAAGCCTCAATCTAAGTGCATCCTCGGACACATTAGTCTGTTTACTCCCCCATCATGTATCTACGAACCCCTTCAAGTGCTTGTAGGCATTTTGATCGGAGGCGCCCGTAAAATACCCTCTTTGCTCGAGCAAGGTCAACATGACATTTGTGATTTGAAAGTTCCCCGCCTGGATTCGGGGAGGAACAATAGCACTCGCATACTCGCGATTTGGGAGGACTCTTGGAGCCACTCTTGGCAGTGGTAGAGGAGGGTCTGGAATATTGTTGTCATTTGCATTGGCCTGACGGCCTCTACGTTGAGCTTGAGGTAATATAGGAACCTCATCTTGATCAAGATATTCTACCTCCTTCCCCATGTTACCAAGAGGGTCATTAGCATTGAGAGCCATTGGTACCTGATTAATTGACAAAAACAAAATCATTAAACAAGAGGGAAAGAAAAACAAAACACAAAACTAACTAAATAGATAGCCAAAACCGATAGATCCCCGACAAAGATGCCAAATAGTGATCACAGCCAACTCCATACTACTACAAAGTAGGAAGAAAGGGTCATAATAGCTTTTACCCGATATGAGGGTCGGGATCGAATTCCTCAAAGAGCTAGAAATTGGAGCTGGGTATCTATCTAAACTAGAATCGTGTTATTGCTCTAAATGTCACTTCCAACATTTTTGGGTTTTTCAATTATAAACTACGATTATCAAACTACTAATTAAAACTAGATTATGCTATGAGATAATTGCTAAGATTGTATCGAATGGAGAGAAAGGCACTAGGGTCGTGACATCATCTATGTGGTTAATTGATGTGTAGATGTTACTAAGGTTCGATTGACATAATTGGGGCTTATGCTATAACCGTTGCACACTTTTACCCACTCTCACACATCTCGGTAAAGAGAGTGATTTTTCTCAATTGACTATCTCGAGACCAAATGGGTAGGCAAATTAGATCAATCAACTAGGGTTCAAGTAGGGTGATTACTCTCTCGAGGTTTAACCCGTTAATTGGGACTATCATTTCTCATGAGTCCATCCTAATTCCTTGTTGGGTCAATTTTGGAGACTTAGACTCTCTTTCTCAAGAAGAGTCAAATCCACAAAACATAAATCAGTATTTGCAACCACCAATCCATAGATTAAAACATAAGATTAACCTAAATAACAAACACCCATAGTCAATCTAACCCTAGAGGGAAACACCCATCAATTACCCATACTAGGGTTGAGCCAAAACCCTAGCTAATGGGTTTATCTACTCATGCTTGAAGAAGAAAATAAAGAAATAGATGATGAACAAGACATATTAACTAAATGCTAAATTAAATTACAAGAATCTATCGTTAATTCGAAGTTAAGATGCCAAATATTGCTACAAATAGTTTTCCCACGGGCGCAACTCTGTTCTGGATTTAACTGATGACCTAAAAATGGTAAAATGTTCTATTTATACTAAGCTGGAAAAAATGGACAAAAATACCCCTGCAGGGTTAGTGCGGGCCGCACAAAATGGACCGCGGCCGCACTAGTCTCTTGAACTTTAAAAATTAGCTCTCTGAAGTTGGGCTCCACGGACCGCGCAGAATGGACCGCGGCCGCGGAAGCAGTTGTGCGGCCCGCACAATCATGACCACGGGCCGCATGACTTGGGCTTGGCATAATTTAAACTCTCTGAATCTCTTGTCCGCGGACCGCAAACAACGGTAGTGCGGTCGTGGAGCCTTCACCGCGGGCTACTAGAACTATATCGTGACCGCGTTGCCTTAGCCTTGTTTTTCCAACTCTCTGAACCACTAATGCGGCCACATTCGACTTTGCGCGGTCCGCACTAGGCCTGCTGGTCCTCAGATTTCCTGGTCTCTGATACTTGAGCAGGTTTCACTCCTTTTGAGCTGATCTTTGACATTTTATCACTTTTTCGATCAAACCTGCAATCAATCACACTTATGAGGCTTTTGGGAATATTTTGTAACAATTTATAACCAAAGCGTAAGTAAGAAGGAGCATAAAACACGACAAAATCCCTAGTTTCTTGCTGTCACTTAGAAAGAGGACTACCGCAGGCGGTTCGAGCATATTCAGCAGGGTTCTATATCTGTCACCCAGTATGAGACTAGGTTTTTTAATTTGGTTCGTCATGCTTGTGAGCACGAGATTTTTGCCCTATATATGAGTTATTCCCAAAAATTCAAACAAAAATGATTTGCTCTTTATTTTTACAATTTTTGTGAATTTTGGGCCTGTTATTTGTGCATGTTAAGTCATATAAAAAATATGCATTTTTTCATTTAGGAATTTAATCTCACATTTTTTAGTAGGTATTAATTCATTTTAGAACAATTTAAAGAAAATTACAAAATAATAGTCTTAGGCCATTTTAATTGATAATTGTTGCGTTTTTTGATAATATTAGAAGTTAATTAGGTTTTGTTTTAGTTTTACAAAATCAGAAAAAATACAAAAATACAAAATACCAAAAGTACAAAATGAAACACAAAATCAAAATAAATAAAAGAAATAAAAATAGAAAGAAGGTGAATAAAAAGGAAAAAAAAGAAAAAAGAAAAGAAAAGCTTGGAAAAATATCCAAATCAGGCCAAAGTGATTCATAAGCCCAAAATAAAATCCCCACCAAGCACCCGCCCAGGCCCAAACCCCAGCTCTTGACCCGGTCCAAATTAATTAGTCTCTCAGACCCTCCCAAACGGCGTAGTATAAGGATAATACTACGTCGTTTTGAGGTTTTCAATTAAATCAATCGGAGCCCTTCATTACACCTTATCCAATGGCCACGGTTTTGTTCTCCTTTTAATTAAAAATGTCCAAACACATTTGTTAAACCTAGGTCCTTTTTTGTATCGCTGCCTTCATCATCGAATGCTCACTAAAAGTCGCCGGAGATGGCGGTTGTCCAAATTCCCCTAACGTTTGCCCACATCACCCCATTATACCTTCATTCCAAATCCGCCCTTGTATTATTCCCCAAACTGCTTACCTTCTCCAAGTCCAAATGGGACATTGAAACCTTTCATCTGTTGAGCTCCGTTTAGTCAACCTCTCTTTGGTTCGCATGTGTAAAATTGGTCAATTTCGATTATGATTGAGCAGTTGAAGGTTCGTTCGTGCCTGTTGAATGGGTTTTGGTCACAAACTTCCGGTGGTTTAGCATTTCTATCTC
>MU788678.1:118057-150072 GCA_026770625.1 Nicotiana glauca
CTATTGTATTCTCAAGTTTTGAGTGAATGAAGTTCTGCTCTGCTGTCTGCCTATTGAATTTATTCAGTTTGAATTGTAGTTGATCTAAAATTTCATTACAAATGTATAAATAGGACTGTGTGAATTGTATGTGCTGTTATTCGTTAAAGTCATATACACTTTGGTCTCCTGTTAATTTGATAGAACAATCCATTAAATTTTGTTGATCATCTCCACTGTAAGGCATTTACGGGCCATTTAGAAGTGAGATGAATCACTTAGTATTATTTTACTTTCATCAACAGGATTGTGTTTAATCTTAGTGATATTATAGCTTATTAATTCAAATTTATTGGTATCGTTGTTTTGTTTTGTTATCCTAATCATTAAAATTAGAGTGAAGTAATATCAGTACTGGATTCTTTTTACTATAGCGATTAATTTCAAGGTGATCAATTGACTATTATCAATTGCTTAATCAAAAAGTAATAGTAAAAAAAAACGGGAGTATTGGAATTCTGGATTTGTTAGAATTAAACATAGCACAAACACAAGCATGTGAGATCACGTCCGTCCATTAATTTGTGAAATTGGCTGGTTCAATTGATCGTAAAAAAAATAGAATCGGTTAATTGCTGATAGTCAAATCTGATATGGATGCATGAGTTGGATCTTCTATTAATCTACTGGGCCAAGCTTGAGGCTTAAAAAACGTTGTTGAGGTTTGAGTAAGAATTGGAAGTCCAAATGTAATAAAATATACAAGTAAGAACATGGAAAATTAATCCATAAATATAAAATTGGGTCTTGAATTAGGTAGCGGGTTTAAGCTAAAAGGTTTTACCCTTTTGTTTAAACTCGGACTTGAATTCGAGATTTGAATTTATATTCGTGAATTAATTGACTATTAGAGACAAATAAATAGAGAATTTTAGATTGTTAGTTAACCTTAATAATAAAATGAGACGAGCCTCGCCAAATCATAATATACAATTGCGGGGCCCTCATTAATTACTTACTAAAATACTTGGTATTAGGGATAGGCCGTTTCCCAAAAGATATAATACGTTAGNTGTTGAATAAGAATGTGTCGAGGATCCGGGTGCATTTTATGTGACGTGATCCGAAAACATGTTCTTAAACGACGTTCACTTTCCTTAAATAAAATAATTGACAAAAAGCGGTAATTAATTCTAAAATTGCACAAATAAGGTAACATGTATAAAAATTAAATTTTAGCCAAATATAACAGTTGAGCGACCGTGCTAGAACCACGGAACTCGGGAATGCCTAACACCTTCTCCCGGTTAACAGAATTTCTTACCCGAATTTCTGGTTCGCGTCTGTTAAACAAAGGCAAACCTTTCCTCGATTTGGGATTCAAGCCGGTGACTTGGGACACCATAAATCTCCCAAGTGGCGACTCTGAATCTTAAATAAAAACGAATCCCGTTTCGATTGTCCTTTAATTGGAAAAACTCCTTTACGCCCTTCACGTGGTGTAGTAAGCGAAAAAAAGGAGGTGTGACAATGCTCTTCTTATACTCCCTATCAAGAGAGAGAGAAAGTGAGGAGGTTCATTGAGGTACTCACTCAGCCTATTTGATTGCAGATGGCTAAGGAGACAGAAAGCTAGATTTCTTTTCAGGATGTGACCAATATAGCCAGGGGGGTTGAGATGGTTCTAGCTCAAAGGAGTGGTCAGGGGTCTGACAAGAGGCCTCATAATTCCAGTAGGTTTAGCGGTGCCTCATCTAGAGGTAGGGATTCTTTTAATAGGGGCTATCCTCCTAGCCCGTTTCATTTAGCACTTCAGGCTTCTCATGGTGCTCAGGTGTCCGTGGTTCTTATATGTAGTATTCTGATCAACTACCCTACAGTGCATCGCCAGCTCCTATCAGTGCACCTCTACTCCAAAGTGTTCAGGGTGGCTACTCAGGCCGTCATGGTCAATTTTAGGGTCATCAGTCCCAATAGCCGAGGACTTGTTATACTTGTGGTATTCCAATGCACATTGCTAGATTTTGCCCTCAAGCCTTGAGTAATTCTTAGCATTAGGGTTCTTGTGCCATGGTTCAGGCACTGGGTGGCCCACCACCCGCTCAACCGACTGGAGGTGGAGGTAGAGGTGTTATAGATGGAGGTAGAGGTGTTAGAGGTGGAGGTCAAGATGCTAGAGGTGGACGCCAGCCAACATAAGGCCATCCTAGGGATGTAGTTTAGAGTAGTGGGGCCCAACTCCAATATTATGCTATTTTGATGCAGTTATCACAGGTACGATCTCAGTTTGTAGTAGAGACGCTTCAGTTCTATTTGATCTAGGGTCTACATACTCCTATATGACAACTTATTTTCCCCATATCTGGTTGCACCTCATGATTCTTTGAGTGCTCCCGTGTATGTGTCCACGCTAGTAGGTAATTCTATTATCAAAGACTGTGCCTATTATTCATGCGTGGTTCTTATTGGGAGTCTTAAGACTAGTGTATACCTCCTACTTCTCAATATGGTTGACTTTGATGTTATTTTGCGGATGAATTAGATGTCACCTTATCATGCCATATTGGACTATCACGCCAAGACCGTGACCTTATCCTTGTCGGGGTTGCTTCGATTGGAGTGGAGAGGGACTCTTGGTCATTTTGTTAGTAGGGTTATTTCTTATATAAATTCTTGACGTATGGTCGATAAGGGGCGTATGACTTATTTGGCGTATGTTCATGATTTTAGTGCTGAGGTTCCTTCTATAGGTTTTGTACCAGTTGTTCGGGAGTTTCTAGAGGTGTTTCCTGTAGACCCGCCAAGGATGCCACCCGATAGGGATATTGACTTTTGCATTGATTTGGCTCTGGACACTCAGGCCATTTCTATCCTGCTATATCGTATGGCCCTTCCAGAGCTAAAATAATTGAAGAAGCACATGCAACATTTGCTTGATAAGGGCTTTATTAGACCTAGTGTCTTGCCTTGGGGTGCACCAATTCTGTTTGTTAAGAAAAAGGACGGATCAATGAGGATGTTCATATATTTTCGATAGTTGAACAAAGTCACCATCAAGAACAAGTATCCATTATGGAGGATTGATGATTTATTTGATCAGCTTCAGGGTGCCAAGGTATTTTTGAAGATTGATTTGAGATCTGGCTACCATCAATTGAGGATTAGGGTATCCGATGTCCCTAAGATAGCTTTTCTCACTCGGTACATGAATTATGAGTTCTTAGTGATGTCATTTGGGTTGAAAAATGCCCAACAACATTTATGGATTTGATGAACTAGGTGTTCAAGACCTATCTAGATTCCTTTGTGATTGTGTTCACTGATAATATTTTGATCTACTCCCGCAGTCGAGAGGAGCATGAGAAGCATCTTCGAGTCATTCTTCAGACTCTTAGAGACAGTCAGTTGTATGCTAAGTTTTCAAAATATGAGTTTTGGTTGAGTTCAGTTGCTTTCTTGGGTCACAGTTTATCAGCAGAGGTTATTCTGGTGGATCCTAAGAAGATTGAGGCAGTCAAGGACTGGCCTAGACCCCACATTAGCTAGAGAGATCCGGAGTTTCTTGGGTTTGGTGGGTTATTACCGTCGGTTCGTGGAGAGGTTTTCATCTATAGCAGTCCCGATGACCCGGTTTACCCAAAAAGGTGCCTCGTTCAGGTGGTCGGATGAGTGCGAGGCGATATTTCAGAAGCTCAAGACAGCTTTGACTACGATGCCGTTGTTGGTTTTGCCCACAGATTCAGGGCCATATACAATATATTGTGACAAATATCATATAGGACTTGGTGCGGTGTTGATGCAGAATGGTAAGGTTATTGCATATGCTTCGCGACAGTTGAAGATTCACGAAAAGAATTATCCAGTTCATGATTTGGAGCTAGTAACCATTATTCACGCGATAAAGATTTAGAGGCATTATTTATATGGTGTGTCATGCGAGGTGTTCACAGATCACAAGAGTCTATAGTATTTGTTCAAGCAGAATGAGCTGAATTTGAGGCAGAAGAGGTGGTTAAAGCTATTGAAAGACTATGATATCACCATCTTGTATCATCTTGGGAAGGCCAATATGGTGGCCAATGCTTTGAGTAGGAAGTCGGCTAGTATGGGTAGCCTTGCATATATTCCAGTCGGTGAGAGACCACTTGCTTTGAATGTCCAGGATTTGGCCAATCAGTTCGTGAGGTTGGATGTCTCTGAGCCCAGCCATGTTCTAGCTTGTTAGTCGCTCGGTCTTTAATATTTGAGCGTATCAGGGATCGACAATATGATGATCCTCATTTGCTTGTCCTTAGGGACATAGTGTGACGCAGCGGTGCCAAGTAGGTTACAGTTGGAGATGACGGAGTTCTGAGGAAGCAGGTTCGAGTTTGTGTGGCTAATATGAATGGACTTCGTGAGTTGATTCTATAGGAGGCCCATAGTTCTCGGTATTCTATTCATCCGGGTGCCGCCAAAATGTATCAGCATTTGCGGCAATATTACTGGTGGAGAAGGATGAAGAAGGATATTGTTGCATATGTAGCTCGGTGTCTGAATTGTTAGTAGGTAAAGTATGAGCATCAGAGACCTGGTGGTTTGTTTCAGAAGATTGAGATTCCTCAGTGGAAATGGGAGCGTATCACTATGGACTTCATTGTTGGACTCCCACGGACTCAGAGGAAGTTCGATGCAATATGTGTTATTGTTGATAAGCTGACTAAGTCAGTGCATTTCATTCATGTGGATGTTTCCTACTCTTCAGAACGGTTAGTTGAGATCTATATCCAGGAGATCATTCGTCTCTATGGTGTGCCCGTGTCTAGCATTTCTAATTGGGGCACACAGTTTACCTCACATTTCTGGAGGGAAGTTCAACGTGAGTTAGGTACACGTGTCAAGTTGAGCACATCATTTCATCCTTAGATGGACGGACAGTCCGAGCGTACTATTCATATTTTGGAGGATATGCTCCGCACTTGTGTTATTGAATTTGGAGATTATTGGGATCCGTTCTTGCCGTTAGCGGAGTTTGTTTACAACAATAGTTATCAGTCAAGCATCCAGATGGCTCCCTATGAGGCATTATATGGTAGACAGTGTCGATCGCCGGTTGAGTGGTTTCAGCCGGGGGAGGCTTGGTTATTGGATACAAATTTAGTACATGTTGCCTTGGATAAGGTTAAGATCATTCAGGATAGACTTTGTACAGCTCAGTCCAAGCAAAAGAGTTATATTGATCATAAGGTTCATGATGTAGCATTCATGGTTGGAGAGAGAGTGTTGCTTCGGGTATCTCCCATGAAGGGCGTGATGACATTTGGGAAGAAGGGAAAGCTATGCCCTAGGTTCATCGGCCCTTTTGAGATTCTTGACCAAGTGGTAGATGTGGCTTATAGACTTGCATTTCCACCGAATTTATTAGCTATGCATCAGGTGTTTCATGTGTCCATGCTTCGAAAGTATCATGGAGATCCATCCCATATGTTAGACTTCAACATTGTCTAGTTGGATAGAGATTCGACCTATGAGGAGGAGTCGGTAACTATCCTAGACCGGCAGGTTCGTCAGTTGAGATCAAAGAGTTATCCTTCGGTTCGTGTTCAGTGGAGAGGTCAGCGTGTGGAGGTAGCTCCTTTGGATTCCGAGTCCAATATGCGGGGCCAATATTCCCATCTTTTCACCGACTCAGGTACTATTCTATGTCCGTTTGAGGATGAACGTGTTACACCCCGCAATATTACGATAATTTTACGTCCTGCAGTATTATATTATGACAATGTTGCGCCTTGCAGTATTTCATTACGATGATGTTATGCTTTGCAGTATTAAGTTACGACAATGTTGCACCCTGCAATATTACATTACGGTGATGTTACACTTTGCAGTATTAAGGTATGACGATGTTTCACCCTGTGGTATTGTACGTTGAATTTGTTGTAAGGTAATTGACATCGGTCCAAGTAAAAGATTATTTGGAGATTATAAGGATTATGCTATGTTTACCGTGAAAATGGTAATAACAATTAATCTTGTTGATGAGACTCTAAAAATAAGTGATCTATTTTTATGCTAGTTGTTAAGCAGTTGATGCTAGATATGTGAGTCTTAGAGACAAAATAGAGTTAAGGAGAAACCTATAATCAAACCGATAGGCTAGTTATTCGAGGCCTCGAAATTGCCAAGTTGGGGCCTCGATGTCGATTCCGGGGCTCAGTTATGAGCTACGAGGGCGATCAAGGTAGGGTTAAAAGTTAAGAGATAGTTAAGGGAGGCTTTTTATGGCCAATGATAAGCAATAAATGAAGAACACATATGGAGATAATAAATGAGCGCAATAATATCGAGAAGGTATATTAGAGAGCAAAGAGAATGTTCTTCTATATTTTGTATGGAGTAATTGGAGCAACAGAAAGTTCTTCTATATTTTGTATGGAGTAATTGGAGCAATAGAACTTACATAGTGTCAAAGACCCCATTTATATAGGATGGGAATCCCAACTAGTACAAAAAGCATTAATTACAAAGATAGGGGGATGGGACAACTAGATATGACACCCTGATTCAAGTTTAGAGTAGACCGACATGCTTTGTCAGTCCTAGCTGTGTACTTTGATAACTTCCCCTACCCCATCATGGTCGTGGTAACCATTGTCCCTAGGTCGGGCATCGGCGAACCCCGAGGGAGGAGACTTGAACATAGCCTCGTAGCCTCGAGGCTATGAGATGATCTTCTGAAAAGCCTTTAAGGATGAGAAAATTGGATCCTCCAATTTTGCCGTATACAGATAGTTTCCGCGTTTCCTAGAATGAAGTAATAGGAAATAATTTTGAGCCTCCATTCTGTGGGCATCATCGCCATGACGTCATCCTATCAGAGCATTAAATACCATGCCTAAAAAATTGCACAAGGGTCACCATAAAAAAAAACTATCGAGAAGCCCACAAACTGTTATTGGCTTGTCCCTTTCGCTGCCCATGCAGTTCCTATAAATATTCCAACCATTCGATAATTCTCACTTTCGCAACATCTTCAAATTCACGAATCCAGACCCATCTTTTTTTGCATTCTTTCTTCTTTACTTTCTTACAGAGTTTTTTTTACCATCGCAATGGCCAGAACCTCCAAAATGATTCCTCGATGCGGTGAGGCCACCTCTTCATCTCGAACATCTAAGGGGAAACCAAAAGTGGTACCCACCTTGGGCCAATGAACTCCCCCCGATCTTGACATGTCGAAAGATTTTACCATCAATAAACCCTCTTTACACCAGGCCAATACGAACACGTGTCCCGATACATCAGTGTTGTGACCGATGCAGGGACGGTAAAAAGGGACTGCCGATGGAAGAATGTAATGGAGTGGGAATTCCCGAATCTGATGAGAACATAACGGACTACAAAGCTGGTTTCGTCCATGTATATACTCATCCCTTTACTTTGGGTTCGGACGATCCTTCTGGATCCCCTCCCCCGGAGATAGATCCAGTCATCCTCAACTTTTACGATAAATATTAGGTGACGCTCAGTTAAATTCATCCCTCCTTTTGGAGGATAGTCTTGATGCTCCGTTATTTCACCGATGAGGCTAGGGATGAGCCATTTACCCTCAATCATTTGATCATGATGTACGTCCCCTAGTTCTATCGAGGCTTGATAAGGCTTCATCATCGATCCAAAAAGTCATTTTTCTCGAGCACCGATGAGGAGAAAGATCGGGGATGGATGAGTAGGTTCATCCAGATTAAAAACTTGGACATCATTACAGATGGGATGATGCCTTTACTAGAGAGGTGAAACATGCAACGTAAGCATCTTTTCTTTCGGACATGTTTTGTGATCTTCTTTCCTTTCTTCCAAAAAAGATGACCTCTTTTTGGTCTGTGCAGCTGCCGCTTGGTATCCTGAAGAGGTTTCGGATCTGTCGGGGTGGATTGGGCAGTTGGACAACAAGTTTCCATACCTTGCCCGATCTTGGATCGACCTGGCCAAGACGCGGTGGGTGTCCAAGAACTATGGTAAAGTTTCTCTTGCCGCCTACGTCTTAACCTTATGTTTTTTCCTGTACCTTCTTGTGCTGATAAGTTATGGCCGCCATGCTCATGCATGCCTTGGTGAGAATATGCTGATGAGACCATCTCCTAGAGGCAGGATGGAGGTTTCAGAGCCTTCCAAGGGTAATAAAAGGAAAGGCAAGGAGGCTGCCGACCCCTCTGTAATGAAGAAACCTAAGCCACACAGGCCTCGAACCGCTATTGGGCCCTCAGCTTCCACTTCTAAGGCAAGCCTCAGTATTGGGGATGAAAATGATTATGAGAGCGGATACTATTTGGAGGAGAGGCCGAGGCCGAACGCGGGAGCCCCGCAAATACTTCGATCGAAAGCCACTGAATCAGGGACGACCGACTCAGGTTGGTCCCGTGCGGGTGCTAATGTGGTTCCTAATCCCGTGGTCGGATGTGATGTAGTTTCTGAGAGGGGGACTGTTGCTGCCGGTCCTGAAGGATCTGGGCTCGGAGCTTTGCAGGGGCAGGAGTTGCCCATCGGGGACTTCTATGACTTGTGTGATTTTTGTTCGAGCCTTCGATTCTCACGAGGGGAGATAAGGGATGCTGAGGATGTAAACACCGTCAAAGCAGGGATTCCTCTCTAAGGGGGAGGCTCACTTGGCAATATCTTTGATGATGTTAGCGATAACGTCGGTCTTGACATTCCTGGCACTATTAAGGCGGTGAAGAGATTCCTACGGCACGTGATAGATACCTTTCGTATATTTCTTTTAATCTTGGGAATCACTCTTTGTTTCTCTAATTCTTCTGCTATGCCACAGTGTAAGGATATGTATGATCATGCCCTCTCTTGGCTACACGAGGAGCTTTCATACCATGAAAAAGAGCATAAGGGGCTTACCTCGGTGTTGCGGGAGTCGGAGGCTCATTCTGCCCGAGAGGAGAAAGAATCAGGCGAGCTCCGGGATACTTTGGAGAGAGAGCTTCGGGAAAAGGCTGATCTTGCTGAGTAAATATTTTGTCTTGCATGAAACCGACCTTTGCTCCCATATTTCGACACAGATTTTCTTATATTTCTTTTTGCAGGTCAAGCAAAATGACTTGTAGATAGGTCGATTGAATATGGAGATCCTCGGGCTGAGGAAATAAAATGAGGTAGTGACCTCAGAGTTAGCATCGTCCCATGATCTTCCCAAGGATGCTCGAAAGGAGATTGCTGCACTAGTTGCAGCCAAGTCCGAGATTGAAAGAAATTGTGCTACTTATCTAAAGGATGCAACTCGGGCCATCGAACATCCTAGGGCGGAGGTGAGAAGAGAAACCTTGGAGGAGATCGAGGATAGAGGCATCGATCTGTCAGTTGAACTTGAGGAGTCC
The DNA here is from genome assembly GCA_026770625.1 of Nicotiana glauca. Lineage (NCBI taxonomy): Eukaryota > Viridiplantae > Streptophyta > Magnoliopsida > Solanales > Solanaceae > Nicotiana > Nicotiana glauca. The sequence continues at coordinate 127,402 of MU788678.1, forward strand.
CGAGAGCTTGAGAGAGAGTTGGCGCTCTTGATTTCCCCAGCTGAGGGTGCTGGAGATGGTACATAAGATAGTGGTGATGAAGAGTAGGCCTTGTGTCGCTTTGCTCTCTTTCTTTTTTCTTTTGTACGTACTCTAGGGGGAATGAGTTTTGTAAAGATGTCCCTTGTAAATATATTTTTGGCAAATGTAAAAGGGTTTTTATTCTCTCTGTTTTTTCATTCTTTTACCTCACCGCTCGTGCAGAATTAACCTTCGCCTTTTAGCGTTAGCTCTTCGAAAATCGTACTCGGAGCGACCGGGACCCCTAAATCTGGTCCTGTCCCGAAGCTAGATCGGCAACTTCTTTAAGGCCAGTGCTAGTGATAGCGAGGATCCCTCGATGGCTCGCCGCATCTCGAATTTTGTGGGATAGCAGCATTCGTGCAATCTAGTAAAAAGACCCCAGGGTGATTCTGTCAGTATATTTCCCTAGGAAAAGGTTGATGCTAATGCGGCCAGAATTAATTGGCCCTCTGGGTAGGCGAGCAGCCGCTGCTTTGCCCCTATATATTCATTCACTTGCCTTTAAAGAGGAGATTCTGCTACTTTGAGTAACCACAGAACTTGGCTCTTTGTGCTAGTTCTCCCATTGTTCCAACTCAAAATCTTTGCTCAAATTTATATCTTCCCCTTCTCACTCTATTGTAGCCATGACTTATACGTTGACATTCGCCCACCAAAGAGAGGGGAGTTCTACTTACGTTCTGCATTCGGTCGGTGGTACACCGTTGGTTTGGTGAGCGAGCCTCGTGGTGCCTTGCCTCGAGAAGAGGCATTATGCTGGGGAGACCTCCCATTGTTCTAGGACATCGGGTGCATGCGTCGAGGTTCATATCATCAGTGGGATAGGGAAACCTCGAAATTATCATAAAAGACTATGGATGGGGAGAAGGTGTGGTATTACAGGTTTTTTCCTCCAAGGAGATCATCATGACCTATGTCGAGGTGTTTTTGAGCGTGTACATGTATACTTTTGCATCGGATCCCCACGACCGGGTCGTGCTTGAGTTCTGTCGGAGATATCGAGTTACCTTGGCACAGGATCACCCATTCCTTTGGAAGATAGTGCAGGCGATAAGATATTTTTCCGACAAGGCTGGGATTGAGTTTACCCTCAGTCATCTCGTGAGGTTATATTGGCCACTGCACTATCAAGGTTTGATTGCTCTGCAACGTCGATCCACTCGGGCTCATGTCGTTTACAGCAAAGAGGACAAGGACCGTGGATGGATGAACTGGTTCGTTTGAGCTCGAACGATCGATATCATTCCTGGAGAGTTTCAGCCCTTTCCTGAGAAATGGAACTTTACACTTAAGCGTCGCACCTATTTTTCATCGTTTTGATTGGAGGCAGGCTCCTTAATGACATTTTTCTGTTTCATTTTTGTAGCGGATCCTTGGTTGCCGAACGAGGTCCCCGATTTGACCGAGTGGTCTCGTAAGCTGGAAACTTGCTCAAATTATGATAGGCGCAGATGGCGAGACCTGTCCAAAGGGTGGTGGGAGGAAAAGCATCATGGTAGGCGCCTGATGCCTTGTTTCCCCAAAATGGTGTTTTTCTTTTTAGTGCAATAACTTTGCTGCCGCAGGTATCAGAGATTTTTTTGAAATGAGACCCTGCCCTCTAGGAGAGAAGGATAGATTGCCGACCCAGGGGTCAAGGGTCGATAACAAACGAAAAGTGCCCTTGGGGTGTGACGGGGCTTGCAGTGGGGTGAATCCTTCTCAGCGGTTTAAAAAAGGCGATTCGACCGATCATCCAGCTTCAGAGGCCTTTATTTTTGAAAGAACATTCCCTGCTTTTGTTGAGGGTATTTTGAAGGGTGAGGAGCACGTGGTGCCTCATTTTTTTCTTACCAAAGGCGCTTCGGGGGATAATAAGCCACCGGACATTGGCTCAACCTTTTGTGAGGCTCCGCGGCTCATCTTTATGGTAAGCTTTTGTAACTGTCATAAGATTATTCCGGTCATACACTTTTCCCTTTTCATTGAATTTTCTTTTGTAGGACTTCGACAAGATCAAATACAATCTCCTTCAAAATAAGGCCAAGTTGCAGGAAGCTTCAGATAGGGATAAATCCCTTAATATTCTTTGTGCGGAAAAGAAAAGCGAGCTGGTTTCCCTGGTGTGAACGGATCGGAGCTGGATCCATGAGAGCTGCCATAAAAGATAGGTATCCCGTATTTCATGCTGACGTATACTCCCCTTTTTATCTTTGGAGATTAACGTTTCGATATTTCAGTTGGAGAGCAAGGTGGGGGAGCTGGAACATCTTTGGGGCGAAGTTACCGGGCCAAACGTGAGTTTAACGAGCTGCAGGTACATGTAGATACCCAAGTTGCAGCCAAAAAGAGTGCTCTAGCCATGGTTTCCGCTCTTGAGGTACAAATCCGGACTATTAGTGCAAATGAGTCTGCACGAGCGAACATGATCGCAAGGCTCGCGTCTGAGCTCTTGAAGGCGAAGGCCAAGGGGGTGAATGTCCGGGCCAAGGCTGTAATGAACAGTACCAGGGCGGATAAAAAAGCCACAACCTATTTGAAGAGCATTGCTTTTGCTAAAGCTGAGATGAGGAGAGCCTTCGATCGTGCGAGCAGTAGCAAAAAGTATGCAAAATGAAAATCTCGGAGGGAAACTCTCGAGGAAATTCATGCCAGGGGCTTTGGTCTATTGGAAGAGATCTAGCAAGCCAAGGAGGAGGAGTACAATGCCATGTTCCTTCTGTCCGATGCCGAAAATGGCAAGGACGGGGCCGTCGGGCCATAGTCCCCATGTGGGACGTTCACTTTCTTCTTGTTCTCGTGTATATAGATTTCCCAGTGTGTTGCAAACAGAGCTTGTATTCTATTACCTGTATGTATAAGAGGGAAACCTCGCTGTTTTATATCTTCTGGGTTCCTGTTTTCCAAGATTTTATCTAGATCAATTCGACCTTTGAGTTAGTAGGAGTCTTTAGATTCGATGATATGACCTTGGGGTTCATTAGGCTGGCCCGGGGGCTCTTACGTGCTTGGTCGATGCGACCTTTAGTATAAGCTGGTGTTTGAGCTCCTATGCTTTTGTTCAACTATTTTGAGTTTAGTTTCTGAGTCGGTTTTCAACTCGAGCTCATTTAACCCTCAAGCTTTTATATTTGCATGGACTGGCGACAATTGCTCTTACACTTTTGATCGAAGCGATCTTTTATGTGCATGACCCTAAGGCTCATTAGGCTGGCGACAATGACTCTTACATTTTCAACTTAGGCATATGTAGTTAACTATTTTGGGTTCCGTCTTCGAATGGGGTTACGACTAAAGCTCATTCGATCCTCGAGCTTTTATGTTTTCATGGACTAGCAACAATGGCTCTTACGCCTTGGGTCGAAGTGACCTTTTATGTGTGTGGCCCTGAGGCTCATTAGGCTGGCAACAATAGCTCTTACGCTTTACCCTAAGGCATATGCAGTTAACTATTTTGGGTTTTGTCTCCGAATTGGGTTACGACTCGAGCTCATTTGACCCTCAAATTTTGTATTTGTGTGGGCTGATAATAATGGCTCTTGTGCCTTGGGTCGAAGCAACCTTTTATTGGCTTTGTTTTCCCCTCGTTAAGAACTTTTTGAAGTAATTTTTGTCTGAACGGTTGGGGAAGAACCTCGCTTTCAAGTCATTCGTGGTGATGATTGAGCACCTTGTGAGGTTTGGCTCGGAGGCTGAGTATCTTGAAGCCAATGATGTGGACCTGACATGGTCAAAACTCTTTTGCCTATGTCAAGGGTAGCCTATCTAACTGGTTCTTTTCGAAGTAGATTCGATGTAATGACCTGTGATTTTGTAGCGACGATCGGGCGTCCCTGAGTTGCGTTAGTTTGACTGGTACAACCATATGAACGTACTCATTTGTTCATGGCCAACGCCATTTTGGTCTCGAGTGAAGTAGTTGAGACGTCTATATCAAGGGTATGCCTTTTTAAGGGTCTTACAAATTTGATATATAGCCTAAACTTCGGGATCGAGTTTATGCCTGTAGTAAGGTCTTACAAAATATTTTCATTCCTTCGAGGTCTTACAGTTTTTAGATACTTGGTACAAGTATGGTTCATGCCTTGCTTGAGGTCTTACAGATTTGTTGTTGCCTTATGTAGGTCTTACGGGACCGAGTCTGCCCGCTCGGGGTGTTATGGCCTCGGGTTTTTTAATAAATGGAGATTGGCGATATTCTCCGAGTCATCGAGGGTTTTCTAGCTCGGGAGCCATTGCTCGTGAGCTTGGTATTGCCTAGGCTTATAATTTCAGAGATTCCGACCCTGAGGTCATGCACTTTTTGAGTTTTTGATGCCAGTCTCCGAGTGTTCGGGGCACTTTTAGCCTTGGAGATGTTTTGTGATTTTCATGCTGCCTCGTTCAGGGATTATGAGTTTGGAGTTCTGACCTTGAGGTCATGCGTCTGCCGAATTGTTGAAGCTAGTCTTTGAGTATTCGGGGCATTCTTTTTGGAGGAATCATTGTGCAAAAATGATGAGTTTTCTTTGGAGTATGAGATGCTTTCACAAAAGGTATTCTTTGATTTCTTGGCACAAGTATACATTGTTTCGTTGATGTGGGACCGACTACATAGGTACGGTTCGTTCGACCATTTGGCCTGATACATCATTTTACTAGTGGAACCCCGGGGAGATGCCATCTAGTATTCGGGGTTGATTGCAAAGGAAGCATCGAATACTTGTTGAGTCTTCCATAGGTAGCGTGTTGATGTTGTCTCGTTAAAAACCTTGCTGAGAAAACCCTTTTTCGGATCAAAACTCGGTCGAAGGAAAAAGGTGCAACAGACGCTTCGAAATCTTAAGGTCTTCGAGCTGGGTCGACATTTAAACTGCTTTGGTCGGGGGCCTGCACAAAAGTTGCCATGAAATAAAAAATAAAAAAGGGGAGATGATTATACCTCAGTGTCAATGGAGTTTTTATATCTTGGCGTTTGTTTGGTGGATGTGATGCGACCGTTTATTTGAATAGAGACGAGGGCATGCAAAGATCGTATGGATGACTTGTTTCTGTTCGTCCGCTTTGTTCTCTTTAGTTGTTTCTCTTTCTCAGAAATGATTTTTAGCTCGGTATCTGAGGAATTCCCGAAGGTGATCGTTGTCGAGTAACTGGGCCAATTCTTCCCCGAGTTTCCGGCAATCCTCGGTCCTTTGTCCGTGCGTGTTGTGGAACTCGCATACTAAGTTATAGTTACTTTGGAAAGGATCCGACTGCACAAGCTTGGGCCATTTGGCATCCGTGATTTTGCTGATGGCGAACACAATGTACGATACATCGATGTTGAAGTTGTATTCTGATAAGCGAGGTGCCTCGGTTGGCGTCGCGTTTCTATCAAATTCATTTCTGTTGATCAATCCCTGAGGGTTCTGTCCTCGATCTACCCTTCAATCGTTGCGGGGTGGGTTGCGCCTCGCGGCGTTCCTTCTGTCTTCGATGTATGGTTGATACATTTCTTTGTTTGGCTTTGGATCCTTTGCTAAGAGCCTTCTTGGGTATACTGAGACCGAGGGGGATCCCAGCTGGTAATCCTCGACTCTGATTTTTGTCTGGTATCGGTTGTGGATGTTCGATTAGGTCATGAAAGGATACTCGACCAGATTCTCTTTCAGTTGCCTCGAAGCCATTGAGCTATGCTCATTCAGGACATGAGTGAAGGCCCGCACTGCCCAGTCATCGGAGACCGATGGTAGTTCCATTTGTTCCATTTGGAAGTGAGATAAAAATTCTCGCAACATCTCGTTCTCCCACTGCTTGATCTTGAACACGTCAAATTTCCTCGTTGCTACTTTGATGGCACAAGCATGTGCCTTTATGAAGGAAATGGCAAATGATTCTATAGAGTTGGGAGCTAGTTTGTGATACCACATCATGGCCCCCTTCAAGAGTGTTCCCTCGAAATTCTTCAGTAAGATGGACTCGATCTCGTCGTTTTTTATGTCGTTGCCCTTCATTGCGTACGTATAGGCAGTAACGTGCTTATTGGGGTCTGAGGTCCCATTGTATTTTGGGAGTTCTGACATTCTGAACTTCTTTGGAATGGGTTTCAGAGTCGCTTCCTCTAGGAATGACCTTTGTGCGAACTTCTTTGAATCCACACCTTTCAGGACCGGGGCTGTGCCCGGGATTTCGTCGACCCTGGATTTGTAGGTCTCGACCTTCTTGTCATTAGCTTATATCATTTTCTTACCCGATTCGATCCTTTTGGTGAGGTCCTTGATCATCTTTACGATGGCAGGATCGGCTATCAACCCGATATTGCTCGAGTGCCTATTCGGCCGGGGGAGCTGTCCCTGGTGCTATTGTGCTGGGAGTTTTCTGGTGGCTTCGCAGTTGAGCGATATCTAGCGGTTGTGCCTGCAACATTTCAAAATAACATGGAGGCTAACCTTCTATTCTTCCCTGGTTGGGGTTTTCTGAGCTCCTTGTGGATCGTTTTAGTGTATGCTTTTGTTGGTGTGTGAGCTTTCATCGCCCTGTTGTGCGTCACGTGAACCCTCATCTGCTGGAATCGGTCCTGGTGCGTTCTTGAGGTTTCATGGTAGTACACCAACAATCAGAACAGCCACACCATTCTCTCCATAGTTTTCAAGGTTGTCATTTTCAACTCTATTTACCGAGCTAGACATTTGACCTGAAATCGAAGATCTTAGACAAGAAAAGTGTGAAAGATAACTTGCGTTGTGTAATGAAACCATCAAAAAAATAATCACTATTATTTTTAGCCCCAATGTGAGCGCCAAACTGTTTACCGTGACAATGGTAATAACAATTAAATTTATTGATGGGACTTTAGAAAATCTATTTTTAAGCTAGTTATTAAGCAGTTGATGCTAGATATGTGAGACTTAGACACAAAATAGAGTTAAGGAGAAAGCTATAATCAAACCGATAGGCTAGTTATTTGGGGCCTCGAGGTCGATTTCGAGGCTCGGTTACGAGCTACCGAGGGCGATCAGGATGGGGTTAACAGTTAAGAGATAGTTAATGGAGGCTATTTATAGCCAATGATAAGCAGTAAATAAAGAACAAGTATGAAGATAATAAATGAGCGCAATAATATCGAGGTTTATTAGAGATCAAAGAGAATATTCTTCTATATTTCGTATGGAGCAATTAGAGCAACAGACTTTACAAAGTGTCAATATAGGAGGGAAATCCCAACCTAGTACAACAACAACAATAATAACCCAGTATAATCCCACTTAGTGGGGTCTGGGTAGGGTAGTGTGTACGCAGACCTTACCCCTACCCTGAGGTAGGGAAGCTGTTTCCAAATAGACCCTCGGTATCCTTCCCTCCATGAACTTCCCACCTTGCTCTTGGGGAGACTCGAACTCACAACCTCTCGGTTGAAAGTGGAGGTTGCTTACATAGTACAAAAATCACTAATTACAAAGATAGGGGGATGAGACAGCTAGATATGACATCCTGATTTGGGTTTAGAGTATACCGATAGGCTCTGTCAGTCCTAACCGTGTACCTTAGGAACTTCCCCTTCCCCATCATGGTTGTGGTCACCATTGTCCCTAGGCCGGGTGTCGGCGAATCCCAAAGGAGGATACTCGGCCATAGCCTTTTAGCCTCGAGGCTCCAAGATGATCTTCTGAAATGCCTTTAAGGACAAGAAAATTGAATCTTTCGTTTTTTCCGTATACATGCCATTTCACAAGTAAGGAGTAAATTCGTGAAGGTAAAAGGGGAAGCAAGTTAAAGAAAATTAATTTCCGTCAAAGTTTGGCATTTTGGGATAAAATACGAGTCGCGCTAAAATACACGATATTTATGGACTAGTGTCATACAAGGTACTTCATGACCATGATACTAAGGCGTATAAGGTGTGTTAAAAGTGAGTAGTATTCTAAGTAATTTGAGATAGTTTTTAATTAAGCGGGCAATTGTTTAATTATCGAGTAACAGGACATTACCCAGTTAACTAATAAGTGGATAAAAATTTATAAAATAGACCTCCAAAACGTGGCACAAAGCCACAATTACTAAGGATGACTCTTAGTCATTTATGCCATGTGGCTACTTATGGATTTAACTAAAATAAGACGAATATAAGTCTTATCTCAGAGTGTCCATTAGGAACAAAATGAGACTTTGATTATAAGTGTTATCATTCCTTCTTAGTTCAATACGTAAGGAGCTAGGATCAGAATGTTTATGGGTCCTTATTGAAATATCATCCTTTCTTCAAAATACATAAGGAGCAGAAGCTCATTTCGTTCAAAAATTCTAAGAAGCGGAAGGTTATTTTCATTCAAAGTACTTCAATTTAATTCCATCCAAATTTTGCGGTTCTAAAAAAGTACAGTGCAATCTTCGCCAAGAGAATATTATATGGAGTTTTTCCTACTCCAGGTATGTTAAGGTTATACCTTATTTTTTTTTGGCATGATCCATACGATACAAATGAAGCAAACAAAATACGCAACTTCCATGAATGACTCTATTTATAGAAATACTAGGAGTGCCTATATTCTTGATTCCCCATGTGTCATATTATTCTATCATCTGTTCATGGGTCTTAGAAAAATATAAAAGTTGAAAAGAGTTTACTTTATGATATTACTCAAAGGAAAAATGGTCTTATGACATTCCGAAAGATTTTATTAACGTACTTTTCATGCATTGCATTCATGTACATTGATCCATGATCAGATGGTGTCATATATATATATATATATGGGATATGGGATATGTGAAAGGTTATGGTATTATATACGCACCACCACCCGATCAGCTGATATACGTTGATGATTTTGCCCACAATGGCCAAGATGATATGATGGGATGCCCTCAGAGGCTGATGATGTTATGAACCATGTACCTCTGCACGACATGATATTCATACGCATATGCATGATACTATAATTATTTCATGATTTACAAAGTTATTCAGACTTACAGGTGGATTTATTTACTCTATATTTCATCTATGTCTGTTATGTACTTATTTATGTGCCTTACATACTCAGTTTATTATTCATACTAACATCACTTTTTTCTTGGGGACGATGCGTTTCATGATTGCAGGTCCCGATAGATAGGTCGAGAGCCCTCCAAGTAGGCTATCCGCTCAGCGAAAGATGTTGGTGCGCTCCATTTGCTACAGAGTTCTTGTTTGGTTAGTATGAGTTAGATGTGTATTGTTTGGTATGGAGGGACTCTGTACCGACCTTTATAAAAATTATGTATTCATAGAGACTTGTAGACATATATCATATACGTAAAAGATTGTATGGCCTTTTCGACATATGCTCAGTGTTTAATTGGTTATTTTGGTTTTAGAAACCCATATGTCTTATGTATAAGTTGGCATTACCTGTTGTATTCTTACTATATCACATCAGCCTCTCCGGCTAAGTTATTTAGGATAGTATGACATGAAAAGATACTTTATTTTGGTACTCGGTTAGGTAATGTACCGGGTACTCGTCGCAGCCCATCGGTTAGGGTCGTGACATAACAGTTATTTTGTAGGTAGAGAATGTGATTACCCAAGGGGTCATCTTTTGTTTTAGAATTTGAATTTGGGTTCCGAGGTCTTGAATTGACGGTCCCGTAGGGTCCGTAATAAAATATGGGACTTGGGTGAATGTGCAAAATCGAATTTCGAGGTCCCTAGCCCGAGAAATAAATTTTCTAAGAAAATTATTTGCTGGAAAATATAAGGATTTTTAGAAATGGAATAGTGTGTTATCTTGTTAGTATCAAGCCCATATTTTGGTTCCGGAGCTCGGTACATGTCCGTTATGGTATTTAGACCTTATTTGTGAAATTTGGTGAAAAACGGAAAATATTTGATGTAATTCGAAGCCTTGGTTGAGAAAATAGAAATTTTGAACTATCTTGAGAATTTTGTGAGTTTTGGTGTTAAATTCGTGGTTTAAAATGTTATTCTGACGATTTAATTGCACGAGCAAGTTCATATGATATTTTTAGACTTGTTTTCTTGTTTGGCTTGGAGCCTCGAGGGATCGAGTGAGTTTTGGATAGGCCACAAGGTGTTTTGGACTTAGGAAAAATATTGTTGGTATGCTTCAGTTGTTGCTTGCCTCTGATCTCGCAATTGCGAGATCATGCTTTGAAATTGCGAGCTTCACAAGCTTGGCAATTGCGAGCTTTTCATCACAAATGCGACCAAAAGGCTGGGCCAACATAGTTCGCAAGTGCAAACAAACCTTCGCAAATGCAAAGGGAGTAGGGGAGGGGAACTGATCGCAAATACGATCATTTGATCGCAATTGTGAGGTCTGTGATCGAAAATGCAAAACTTTCCTCGCATTTGCACATGCAGCAGAAATGTGAGGGGGTTCGCATTTGCGATTCTTTCCTCGCATTTGCTAGCTTTGCAAATACGAAGCTTAGGTCGCAAATACAACATCTTCAGCTGTGTAAAACATGACTTAGATGGGATTTTGAACTCATTTCTTAAATTTTCAAACCCTATGCTGTGACGACTCGACCAGTCGTCTCATGAGTTACCGCCTCGTTATCCCCATTTCTGCTTTTTTATGCTTCGTTATCCGTGTTTTATGTGGTTGAGTCGATTGGGTTGAGTTCAGAGTGAATTTGGTAAGAAATGAGACAATTAGTCTCTTTTAATAATGCTTAAGTTGAAAAAGTCAACTGGACATTGACTTATGAGTTAGAGGGTTCAGATATGGGTTTTGATGGTTCAGTTAGCTTTGAGAGGCGATTTGTGACTTAGGAGTGTGATCGGAAGTAATTTTAGAGATCCGGTGTAGAATTTGGCTTGAATTAGCGAAGTTAGTATTTTGGAGATTTCCGGTTGATAGGTGAGATTTTGATCCGAGGGTCGGGATGGGATTCCGAGAGTTGCGGTAGCTTCGTTATGTGATTTGGGATGTGTGCGCAAAATTTTAGGTCATTCGGAGGTGTTTTGGTTGGGTTTTTGACCGAATGCGTGCTTCAGAAGTTTTAGAAGAGCTTAGGCTTGAATTCGATGTGAATTAATGGTTTTGGTGTTCTTTGAGGCGTTTTGAGGATTGGAACAAGTTTGAATGATGTTTTAGGATGCGTTGGTGCTTTTGGTTGAGGTCCCGGGGGCTCGGGGTGATTCAAGATGGATATTGAGAAGTTTTGAACTTGGAAGAAAATGCAGCAGCAAGTGCAGGTGCAGGCCTATTTTGGTCTTCGCGTTCGCGAGCCTGGGGCCGTGCTCGCGAAGGACGAAGTTGGGGTCCCTGAGATTTGTGCTTCGCTTTCACATTCGTGGAAGGTTCGTTTGGTTGTGCTTCACGTTTGGTCTCTCGCATTCACAGAAGGTTCGTTTGGTTGTGCTTCACGTTCGCGTTTCAGGTGTCGCGTTCGCGTAGTAGTGTTTGGTGTGTGAAGGTCCTAGAGTCAATGCTCTTCATGTTCGTGGGAGTCATGTCGCATTCGCGTAGGTTCAGGAGGTTAAAGCTTCGCGTTCAATAGGTCTTCAGACGCGTTCACGAAGGGTAATTCTGGGCAAAGAGATATTTGTGCATCGCGAACGCGAGAAGGCCCTCGCGTTCGCGTAGAAGGGGTTCCAGAAGCTAGGCAGAAGGTTTAAAAATATTTCGTCCGCGAACCTAAGTCATTCTTCCATCATTGTTGAACATTTTGGGAGCTTTTTGGGAGAAATTGAAGAGGGATTCGAAGAGGATTGATGGGAGGTAAGTTTTATGAACCAAAAACGTGATTATATTGTGAAATTAACCTAGAAATTCATGGGAATTTAGCCAAAAATTCATACTTATGTGGATCGGGCTGCACGCCGCATTGATGTAGCGCTTGGGCTGTAGAAGCCCATCCAGAGTCTGCACACCCCCAGTGAGCGCAATCGACTATCTATATGGATCGGGCTGCATATCGCAGCGATGTACGGATCGGGCTGCACACCGCAACGGTTATTCTGATTTCTATTACTATGAGAGTATATGAGCCGAGTGTTGAGATTGAGTGCTAAGTGATGAGAGTGAGCCGGGGGGCGGATTTCTACTTGTTATTACCTGTTAAACTACCTGTTTTACCTGATTCGAAAAAATTTCATTCGACTTCTTCGCCATTTTACTGCTTAAGTGATTTTACTACTTTGATATAGAATTGCTTTGTGCCTTTACGTGTTTTTATGCTTTCAGTTATTATTTATATTTATTACTCACTGGGTCAGAGTACTCACATTACTCCTTGCATCTTGCGTGCAAATCCAAGTGTTCTAGAGGATGTGTGTGAGTTCCCCCGTTGATCAACTTTTACCGGAGACATCGAGATAGTTGCATGGCATCCGCAGACCCGATTCCTCCTTCTATCTCATTATTTTTCGCATTTCTAGACATTTTCTATATTAGGTTGTTCAGACTTGTGATAGAGACTCTTAACTTGTGACACCTGATCGGTAGGCTATGTATTAGTATTGTCTTGATTTCCGCATATTTAACTTACTGTTTCAAATATTTAAAATGCTAAATTGCTATTTAAACTGCGCTAGCCGGTAATGAACTTTATAAGGAATGGGTTGAGGTTAATAGTTTGTCAGGCTTGCCTAACAATGTTTTGGGCGCTATCACGACCGGGATTGGGGTCGTTACAAGTTGGTATCAGAGCCTAGGTTACTAGGTCTCACGAGTCATGAGCCGGTTTAGTAGAGTCTCGCGGATCGATATGGAAATATCTGTATTTATCCTCGGGAGGCTGCAGAACCTTTAGGAAAAACTTCATTTTCTTGAAATTCTTGTCGTGCGAACTTTTTGATCCGAGTACTAAACTCCTCTTTATTCTATTCTCTCACAAATGGTGAGGACTCGTGCTACCGGACGAGGTGGACGACCACCAGTACCACCCACTGAGGCCACCAGAGGCTGTAGAAGTGGACGCGGTTGTGGTCGTGGCAGAGGCAGAGCAGCATGGACAACACCTGTTGATCCACCGGTTGCCCCAACTCAGGATCAGGTTCCAGCAGCACCAGGAGGCCTTGGCACAGATCTTGACAGTTTGCACTATCCCGGCTCAAGCAGTTTCAGCCACCACAGTAGCAGCTACTTCACAGGTGGGGGGAGGCAATCAGACCCCCGTTGCCCGCACACCTGATCAGGTAGTGCAGGGACTACAAACGCTAGAGGTACCTCCAGCTCAGCCAATTGCACCAGCGTAGAAATTCAGGGTTCCAGTTATACTGAATGATGAACAATGGCATCTTGAGAGGTTTGGTAGACTCCAGCCTCCGTCATTCAGTGGTGTTGAGGGTGAGGATGTCCAAGTTTTTCTAGACAAGTGTTAGCAGATGCTCCATACATCAGGGATTCTTTAGTCTAGTGGTGTGGCATTCACCACCTTTCAGTTTTCTGGGGCTTCCTTCTTTTGGTGGGAGGCGTATGAGAGGCGTAGGCCTATTGGTGCAGCGCCCCTTACTTGGCAGGATTTCTCCACTCTCTTCTTGGAGAAGTATGTACCGCAGTCCCGCAGAGAGGAGCTGCGCAGGCAGTTTGAGTGGTTGAGACAGGGGGATATGACTGTGACCCAGTATGAGATGAGGTTTTCAGAGTTGGCTCGTCATGCCGTTTGGATGGTTCTGACTGATCATGAGAGGATCAGGAGATTTGTTGATGGCCTTAACTACCATCTCCGTATTCTTATAACTAGAGAGAGAGTATTGCGTTCTACATTCGAGGAGGTGGTTGACATAGCTTGAGAGATTGAGACGGTTCACCGTCAGGATCGAGAAGAGATGGAGGCCAAGAGGCCTCGAGGTTCTGACAGTTACAGTGGTGCTTCTTCGAGGAGCCAGTTCCAGCATGGTAGAGGTCATTCTTTCAGGCCCGCTCAGTTGGCCCGCCCAGAGCATTATGGGGCATCTTCAGGTCATGGTTATCATGGGCCTCAGCAGGTCCAGTCATCACTCAGTGCCCTTCCAGCTCAGAGTTCATCTCGTGCCCCATCAGTCCAGGGTTCTTCCATGCCAGGTCCTTCTACTGGTCACTCCGGTGTGAGGGGTTCCCTTTAGTCCCCTTCCCCAGCACCTGGGAGTTGTTATGAGTGTGGGGAGTTCGGGCATATCAGGAGAAAATCTCCTCGTCGTGTTGCTAGCTCGTCCCAGCAGAGGGGTCAGCCCTCGACTTATGCTCTAGTTACTTCACCACCCGTCCAAGCAGATAGGGGTGGAGGGCAGGCAGTGAGGGGTCGCCCTAGAGGGGGAGGTTGATCAGGCAGTGGCTAGGATCATTTCTATGCTATTCTAGGTAGGCCAGATGCCATTGCTTCAGATTCTGTCATTACAGGTATTGTTACAGTCTGCCACAGAGATGCCTCTATATTATTTGATTTCGGTTCCACCTATTCTTATGTGTCTTCATATTTTTCTCACCATTTGGGTACGTCCTGAGAGTATCTTGCATTACCTGTTCATATATCTACCCTGGTGGGCAATACTGTTGTTGTAGATCGTGTGTACCGGTCATGTGTAGTGACTATTTGGGGTTTGAAGATCCGAGTTTATCTATTCCTATTGAGCATGGTGGATTTTGATGTCATTTTAGGTGTGGATTGGTTATTTCTGTGTCATGCTATTCTATACTGTCATGCTAAGATAGTCACTTTGGCTATGTCGGGTGTTCCACGGATTAAGTGGCGTAGTATGACTGATTATGTTCTAAGTAGAGTGATTTCCTTCTTGAAAGCCAAACGTATGGTTGGGAAGGTTTGTCTCTCGTATCTTGCCTTTGCGAGGGATGTTGGAGCCGAGGCTCCTAGTATTGATTCTGCCCCAGTTGCGAGGGATTTCCCTGATGTATTTTCTGCAGACCTGCCGGGCATGCCACTGGACATGGATATTGAATTTGGTATTGACCTGGTGCCAGGCACTCAACCCTTTTCTATTCCGCCATATCGCATGGCTCCAGAAGAGTTGAAAGAATTGAAGGAGCAGCTTCAGGAGCTCCTAGATAAGGGGTTCATTTGGCCTAGTGTGTCACCTTGGGGTGTGCCAGTTCTGTTTCTAAAGAAGAAGGATGGTACAATGAGAATGTGCATCGATTATAGGCAATTGAACAAGGTAACGATTAAGAACAAGTACCCCCTGCCTCTCATTGATGATTTATTTGACCAGCTTTAGGGAGCGAGAGTGTTCTCCAAGATTGATCTCTGTTCGGTGTATCACCAGTTGAAGATCAGGGATTCAGATATTCTTAAGACTGCTTTCAGGACTAGATATGGTCACTATGAGTTTCTTGTCATGTTTTCAGGCTGACCAATGCCCCAGCTGCATTTATGAATTTGATGAATAACATATTTTGGGCCTTATCTGGATTCGTTTGTTATTGTTTTCATTGATGACATTCTGGTGTACTCGCGTAGTCAGGAGGAGCATGCGGAGCATTTGCAAGTTGTATTGCAGAGATTGAGGAGGAAAAGCTTTATGAAAAGTTCTCCAAATGTGAGTTTTGGCTCGGTTCAGTGGCTTTCTTGGGACACGTGATGTCCAGCGAGGGTATTAAGGTTGATCTGAAGAAGATAGAGGCGGTTCAAAGTTGTCCTAGACCATCCTCAGCAACAGAGATTCGTAGCTTTCTTGGGTTGGCAGGCTATTACCGCCGGTTTATTTAGGGATTCTCATCCAATGCATCGCCCTTAACCAAGTTGACTCAGAAGGGTGCTCTATTTGTATGGTCGGACAAGTGTGAGGAGAGCTTTCAGAAGCTCAAGACAGCCTTGACCATAACTCTAGTGTTGGTTTTGCCATCAGCTTTAGGTTCATATACCATGTATTGTAATGCTTCGAGAGTTGGGATTGGTTGTGTATTGATGCAGGAGGGTAGGGTTATTGCTTATGCTTCTCGTTAATTGAAGCCCCACGAGAATAACTACTCTGTACATGATTTGGAGTTGGCTGCTATAGTTCATGCATTGAAGATTTGGAAGCATTACTTGTATGTTATATCTTGTGAGGTATTCACTGATCATCGCAGTCTTCAGCATTTCTTCAAGCAAAAAGATCTTAATTTGAGGCAGCGGAGATGGTTAGAGTTGGTTAAAGATTATGACATCACCATATTGTATCATCCGGGAAAGGCCAATGTAGTGGCCGATGCTTTGAGCCGAAAGGTAGTGAGTATGGGGAGTTTGGCATATATTCCAGTTGGGGAGAGACCCCTTACAGTTGATGTTCAGGCCTTGGCCAATCGGTTTGTGAGATTAGATATTTCGAAGCCCAGTCGGGTGTTGGCTTGCGTGGTTTCTCGGTCTTCTTTATATGATCGCATCAGGGAATGCTAGTGTGATGATCCGCATTTGCTTGTCCTTAGGGACAGAGTTCAGCATGATGATGCTAGAGATGTGACCATTGGTGATGATGGAGTGTTGATGATGCAAGGCCGGATTTGCATGCCCAACATGGATGGGCTTCGGGAGTTGATACTGGAGAAGGCCCATAGTTCGCGGTATTCCATTCATCCGGGTGCCGCGAAGATGTATCAAGATCTTAGACAACATTATTGATGGCGGAGAATGAAGAAAGATATTGTGGGGGTTTGTAGCTCGGTGTCTCAATTGTCAGCAGGTGAAATATAAGCATCAGAGACTAGGTGGCTTGCTTCAGCAGATGGTTATTCCCGAGTGGAAGTGGGAGAGGATCACTATGGATTTTGTTGTTGGGATTCCTCGGACTTTGAAGAAGTTAGATGCTATTTGGGTGATTGTAAATAGGCTGACCAAGTCTGTGCACTTCATTTCTATCTGTACTACTAATTCTTCAAAGCGGCTGGCAGAGTTATACATTCGGGAGATTGTTCGGTTGCATGGTGTCCCAATTTCCATTATATCAGATCGGGGCACTCAGTTTACTTCCCAGTTTTGGAAGTCTGTTCAGCGAGAGTTGGGCACTCAGGTGCAGTTGAGCACACCTTTTCACCCTCAGAAGGACGGGCAGTCCGAGCGCACCATTCGGATATTGGAGGATATGTTACGCGCCTGTGTTATTGATTTTGGAGGGTCATGGGACCAGTTTCTACCGCTTGCAGACTTTACTTATAACAACAACTACCAGTTGAGTATTCAGATAGCTCCATATGAGGCTTTGTATGTGAGGTGGTGTAGATCTCTAGTTGGTTTGTTCGAGCCCGGTGAGGCTAGGCTATTGGGGACAGATTTGGTTTAGGATGCTTTGGATAAAGTGAAGGTAATTCAGTAGAGACTTTGTACGGCTCAGTCGAGGCAGAAGAGCTATGCGGACCGGAAGGTTCGAGATGTATCCTACATGGTTGGTGAGAAAGTCCTGTTGAAGGTTTCATCCGCGAAAGGTGTTATGAGATTTGGAAAGAAAGGAAAGTTGAGTTTGTGACTCATTGGGCATTTTTGAGGTGCTTTGGATGATTGGGGAGGTGGTTTATGAGCTTGCTTTGCCACCCAGCGTGTCGAATGTGCATCCACTTTTCCATGTTTCTATGCTCCGGAAGTATATTGGGGACCGGTCCCATGTTCTGGATTTTAGTACGGTTCAGTTGGAGGGTGATTTGACCTATGATGTAGAGCCAACAACTATTTTGTAGCAACATGTTCGAAAGTTTAGATCTGAGGAGATAGCTTCAGTGAAGGTGCAGTGGAGAGGACGACCCCTGGAGGAGGCTACCTGGGAGACCAAGCGGAGATGCGGAGCAGATATCCTCACCTGTTTGAGGCTTCAGGTATGTTTCTTGACTCGCTAGAGGACGAGCGTTTGTTTATGTTTGGGAGGATGTGATGACCCGACCAGTTGTCTCATTAGTTGCCGCCCCATTTTCCCCATTTCTGCTTCTTTATGCTTCGTTATCTGTGTTTTATGTGGTTGAGTTGATTGGGTTGAGTTCGGAGTGACTTTGGTAAGAAATGAGACAATTAGTCTCTTTTAAGAATGCTTAAGTTGGAAAAGTCAACCGGACATTGGCCTATGAGTTAGAGGGCTCGGATATGGGTTTCGACGATTCGGTTAGCTTCGAGAGGCGATTTGTGACTTAGGAGTGTGATCGGAAGTGATTTTGGAGGTCCGGTATAGAATTAAGCTTGAATTGGCTAAGTTAGTATTTTGGCAATTTCCGGTTGATAGGTGAGATTTTGATCCGAGGGTCGAGATGGAATTTTGAGAGTTGTTGTAGCTTCGTTATGTGATTTGGGATATGTGTGAAAAATTTTAGGTCATTCGGAGGTGTTTTGGTTGGGTTTTTGATCAAATGCATATTTCAGAAGTTTTAGAAGAGCTTAGGCTTGAATTCGACGTGAATTGATGGTTTTGGTGTTGTTTGAGGTGTTTTGAGGATTGGAACGAGTTTGAATGATGTTTTAGGATGCGTTAGTGCTTTTGGTTGAGGTCCCGGGGGCCTCAGGGTGATTCCGGATGGATATTGCGAAGTTTTGAACTTGGAAGAAAATGCAGCAGCAGGTGCAGGCCTATTTTGGCCTTCGCGTTCGTGAGCCTGGGGTTGCGTTCACTAAGGAGGATGTTGGGGTCCCTGAGAATTGTGCTTCGCGTTCGTGTTTGGTATCTCGTGTTTGTCGAAGGTTCGTTTGGTTGTGCTTCGCTTTCGCGTTTGGTCTCTCACATTCGCGGAAGGTTCATTTGATTGTGCTTCGCATTTGCATTTGGTCTCTCGCGTTCGCGAAAGGTTCGTTTGGTTGTGCTTCGCTTTCGCATTTCAGGTGTCACGTTCGCGTAGTAGTGTTTGGCGTGTGAAGGTCCCAGATTCAATGCTGTTCGCATTCGCGGGAGTCATGTCGCATTCGCGTAGGTTCAGGAGGTTAAAGCTTCGCGTTTGCGGCTCTTCAGATGCGTTCGTGAAGGGTAATTTTGGGCAAAGAGATATTTGTGCATCGCGAACGCGTGAAGGCCCTCGCGTTCATGTAGAAGGGGTTACAGAAGATGGGCAGAAGGTTTAAAAATATTTCATCCGCGAGCCTAAGTCATTTTTCCACCATTGTTGAACATTTTGAGAGCTCTTTGGGAGAAATTGAAAAGGGATTCGAAGAGGATTGAATGGGGGTAAGTTTTGTGAACCAAAACGTGATTATATTGTGAAATTAACCTAGAAATTCATGGGAATTTAGCCAAAAATAGAAGAACTAGGGCTAGGGAATTTGAGATTTTAAATTGGGATTTGAGGGTTCATTTGGACTCCGATTTTGGTGTTCTTTATATGCATAGATTCGTGGCGAGATAAAAAACCCGTTGATGTGAAATTTTTTAAGTTTTGAGAAGTGGGCCCGGGGCTCGGGTTTTTCTAATTTTGGAATTTTTGATATTTTTTGATTATTTTCGCTTGGGTTTTGTTCCCTTAGCCTGTTGTGATGTATTCATTGTGGTTTTGGTCAGATTCGATGTGCGAGGAGGTCGATTTGAGAGGCAAGGGCATAGCGAGCTAGAGCTTTATCCGGTTCGAGGTGAGTAATGATGTTAAATGATGTCCTGAGGGTTTGAAACTCCAGATTGCACATCGTAGTGCTATATTGAGGTGACTTGCACGCCGGATACAGACCTTGGGGTAGAGCACCATTTGGGATTGTGACTTGGTCCGTCCCGATTGATGAATTTACTATTTATTTGACCGAGGCTTATTTGTTATAATTATGATTTTGGCTGGTTGCCATGTTTGGGGGCCTTGTGCCGACCTTTAGAATCCTTAGGGGCATTTTAACTGATTTTCCTCACTTTACTTGTTAAAAATCATATCCTTAGTCATGCTTCTATTTGTTTGAAAGATGTGAGGCGGTGTTATCAATATTAATTCTATATGAGAGGAACATGAGGGCTAAGATCCCTACCTTATATTATTATGCCCGAAAGGCTGTGAATAAAAAAGACTGAGAGGGGTTGAGAACCTAACGTGAGGATATTGTATATGTTATGGATCAGGCTGCACGCCGCAACAATACTTATGTGGATCGGGCTACGCGCCGCAGCGATATAGAGCTTGGGCTGTAGGAGCCCCTCCAAAGTCTGCACACCCCCAGTGAGCGCAGTCGACTATCTATATGGATCGGGCTACATGCCGCAGCGATGTACGGATCGAGCTGCACTCCGCAGCGGTTATTCTGATTTCTATTACTATGAGAGTATATGAGCCGAGTTGAGATTGAGTGCTAAGTGATGAGAGTGAGCCCCGGGGGAAGATTTATACTTGTTATTACTTGTTAAACTACCTGTTTTACCTGATTCAGAGACATTTCATTCGACTTCTTCGCAGTTTTACTGCTTAAGTGATTTTACTGCTTTGATATAGAATTTCTTTGTGCCTTTACGTGTTTTCATGCTTTCAGTCATTATTTATATTTATTATTCACTAGGTCAGAGTACTTACATTACTCCCTGCACCTTGCATGCAGATCCAGGTGTTCCAGAGGCTGAGTGTGAGTTCCCCCATTGACCAGCTTTTACCGGAGACATCGAGGTCGCTGCTTGGCGTCCGCAGACTCGATTCCTCCTTCTATCTTATTATTTTCTGCATTTCTAGATATTTTCTATATTAGGTTGTTCAGACTTGTGATAGAGGCTCTTGACTTGTGACACCTAATCGGTGGGCTATGTATTAGTATTGTCTTGATTTCCGTATATTTACCTTACTGTTTCAGACTTTTAAAATGCTAAATTGATATTTAAACCGCGTTAGCCGATAATGAAATTTATAAGTCATGGGTTGAGGTTAGTAGCTGGTCAGGCTTGCCTAGCAATGTGTTGGGCGCCATCACAATCGGGATTGGGGTCGTGACATAAGCTCCCATAGGCGATTTTCCAAAGGATAGTTCTTCCCCAAATCATAGGTAAATGACTTCTAACTCATTGTATTCAATCTATTTCATCTCTTTACATGATTTCACCTAAAAATCTAGTGTTTTTCATGGAAAATTGGGTGTTCTTGGGTGGAATTTAGGAATTTCGAAATTAGGGATTTGGATCTTAAATTGAGGTCGTATGTCAAAACCAATTGCATATTTGGGTTTGTGGGTGAATGGGTAATCGGGTTTTGGTTCGCTTCGAGTTTTGACCAAGCGGGTCCGGGGTCAATTTTTGACTTTTTGGGGGAAAATATTGGGAAATCTATTCTCATGCATTAGAATTGGTTTATTTAGTGTTAATTGATGTTAATTAGTTAATTATGAATAGATTCAGGTGGTTTGGTAGTGGAAATCAAAGGAAAATCGGTATTTGAGGCTTGAGTTTTGGTCGTGGAATCGAGGTAAGTGTTTGGTCTAATCTTAGCTTGAGGGAATATGTGTTTTTGTCCTATTTGCTATGTGTTAGTATTGAGTTCGATGTATAGGTGTGGTGATGAGTATCTATATATTGATGTTGAACATGCAAGTGAGTCTTATACTGTGACTGTTGTGTCTCTTATCACGTACTGTTCATGCTTAAATTGATGATTCTCTATGTTGAACAAGTTTTATGATATTCTCTGGGTATTTGATCATTGTTGAGTATTGATTCAAGTTGAGAGTTATTTTGTGAAGTTACATATTGAAATGAGATTTGTTATTGTTGATTACCTTACAAGGATGTTATTGTTTCTTTTGTTTGGGTGAGGAAGAGTGTAAAGCACGAAGGGTGATGCCATGTACAATATTATGAGTGAGTGTTAATTCCCGAAGAGTGATGCCGCGCTATATTTTGTGAGTGTTAATGCACGAAAGGTGATGCCGTGCCATGATTATGAGAGTTAATACATGAAGGGTGATGCCGTGTCGTTTCTATTGTTTCTTATGGTGAGGACGAGAGTAAAAGCACGAAGGGTGATGCCGTGCACGTTTTACTATTTCATTATTCATGTTGGTTCAAGTATGGTGTTTATTTTGCTTCTCTACTGAATTACTGTCGGAATTTGATATTTCCCGCAACATGTTTCCCCTTCCCGTCTCTATTTCATTATTACTCACGAATTTCACAGTTTGTATCATAAATATATGATAATTATATATTAATTTATTAATATAATATCGGGTATTATTTTGGATATTAATGTACCATCTACAAGTTAAATACAATTATGATACAAGTATGATACAATTACGTTTTATGTATAAAGAATAGAAGATAAAATACTTTCTAAATGACTTGTCGTTAATTATCTTTTTTCTTTTTTTCAAACATTATAACAAATAGTTATTTTATATATATATATATATATATATATATATATATATATATATATATATATATATTTTATTTTTATTTGCCGNTTAACGTTTATATTTTCACGCACCAACTTTTTAGTAGGAGCTATAGGCCAACCTCATCATGATAAAAGTAATTAATTTTAACTGTTTTTTCATTACCAAAGTACAAAATAATAATAATTTTCATAATATATTCTTACATTTTATTATAAATTATTCACTCGGTATTAATTATTTTTAACGTTTACATTTTCACGTATCAACTTTTTTCGTAGGAGCTATAGGCCAGCCTCATCCTGATAAGTAACTAATTTTAATTGTATGTTCATTACCAAGGCATAAAATAATAATAATTTTCATAAGATATTCTTATAAAACTATAAGGACTTCTATTGCACTGGATATATATATATATATATATATATATATATATATATATATATATATATATATATATATATATATATATTTTTTTTTTTTTTT
>MU788678.1:150330-184139 GCA_026770625.1 Nicotiana glauca
CAATTGCACTGGATATATATATATATATATATATATATATATATATATATATATATATATATATATATAAAGTTATATATTTTATTTTATTTTTCTTATAACTCAAAGGCATTATTATTTATGTGATTTTTAAAAATTTATTTACTAATTGACAAGGGAAACATGCACAAAGCGCATTCCCTACTTTTAGCGAATATCGTTCATATTTTTACCCTTTTAAAATAGAGTTCACACTGGACAAAATTGTTATTTGATTATTTCTTAATATTTAGGACTTTGAAAACACCAAAAATATTTCTTATTAAATTATTTTTATTTGAATTAAGTATGAAGTCACAATCTTTAGGACTTTAAAATTAAGAAAACTTTTACCTTGGAATATAAATTATTGAAAAAGAAAAATCACCAACAACCCAAAATTAGCAATTAAACCACAAAATCTTTAACTTTTATTCTGTCAAGATCCTCTATCCCTCATTAATAAAGTGTTGTACCCTTCATATTTTCAATTCAAACAATATCCAATAGAATATTATCAATGAGTTAATATTTTGCCTATTAAACCATTGAAGATATTTAGTTTAAGTACAAAAATATTCTAACAACGAAAATATCAACTGAGATTTGACGTTGTGAATCCTAATAACATAAGACACATTTTTTAAATATGTATGTCAATTTTAAGAAGTTTTTATTCAAGATATAAGTACTGTTATGCAACGCCTTCCTGAGATTCATTGGAAGGGCGACGTAAGGCTAAACAACTGATGTCAGTGCAGTTACTGTCCACCAACTGAGGTCCCCTTCGTATGCTAGCCGATATTGTCAGTTCCGTATGGGAAAACCAATGTCAAGATAAATTGAGAGAACATAAATGAGAATTGAGAATGAAAAAAAGCTTGATTGCATTAATGAAAGCTATTATAGAAAAGCAACACAGTGTCAAGGGGAAGAGACACTAGTACAGAGAATTATTTGCTTGCTAGAAAGTTTGATTTCTTGATCCCCCTAATAGTGCTTAAGAAATATAAACCCAAGTTACAAGACTAGACTTGACTAAGCTAGAGAAACATAATGGAAGTACTTGAAATAAAACTACTATATAGTTACAATAAAAAAGACTTAGTTTTCTACAAGGCAGAAACTGGTCCCTTGTCAACAACATTGTCTTTGGCATCACAGTCTGCACATGCAGCGCTTTTGGCATTTGCCTATGGCTGGACGCTGGAGAGGGATATCTATAGGGCGATAGAGGCACATGCACGTTTATCACTTGGCGCAACCAAGACCACGGGACTGTCTGTGGCGCCAGGCATTAGAAGGCTTGCTAGGATGCCACGGGGCGCGCCTAAGGGGTCATGGGACATGGCTGGAAAGCCGCCCATAACATTCTCCTCCACCTGATTTGGCAACGTCCTTGATGACATACATGCAAGATAATCATCAATTAGGCTCTTTTAGGCTTTGAGGTTTGTTCCCCTCTCTCAAGTATTCTACTCTGCATCACAGCCATGCCATTTCATCAAGAACTCTTGGTGATCTTTCCTTGAGGCATGAATAACTCTATCATCAAGGATAGCTTCAACACGCCTTTTTTATGTTGAATTGCGATCTCAAATACTGGGTATTGTGAGCTGGATTCGTGAAGTTTCCTCCGTGTCTTCCCGAAAAGGTTTCATAAGGCTGACATGGAAGACATGATGCATTTTCCACCAAGCTGCGGTATCCACCCGGTATGCAACTTTCCCAATACGCCTTTCAATGGACAAGGGTCCAATGTATTTTTGCAATAGTCGTGGGTCATGGACCCCTGCAAATAAGTACCTCTTTGGGATTTTGACCATCACTTTGTCTCCTACTTGGTATTCAACAAAGCGACGATTTTGATCAGCATGCCCCTTTATCCGCTTTTGAGCTTTGACAAGAAAGCTCCACACTATCTCCAGATTTTGCTTCCATTCTTTTAAGAAGCTACAACTCGAGGATATTTAGACATGTTTTGTGCATTCGCTCTGTGTGGGAGTAGCGGTTGCTGTCCAGTAACAATTTCAAAAGCGGTTTTATTTGTACTAGAGCTCTTTTGTGAATTGAAACACAATTGAGCAGCATCCAGAAGCTTCACCCAATTCTTCTGCGATCCAGTTACAAAGTGGCAGAGATATTCCTCCAACATACCATTGGACCGCTCTATCTGGCCATCAAATTGTGGATGAAAACTTGAGTTGTGACTCAATTTTGACCCATGTCACTTAAAGAATTGGGTCCAAAAGTTGCTAGTGAAACGTGAGTTGCGATCACTAACAATGTCTTTGGCTATGCCCCAATATTTGACGACATGATAGAAGAAAAGTTGAGCTGTATCTTCTGCTGATATATATTGTGGGGATGCTATAAAGGTGGCATACTTGAAAAACTTATCCACGACAACCAAGATAGTTGTGAGATCTATGACCTTGGGAAATCATGTGATGAAATCTAAGGAAACGCTCTCCCAAGGTCTCTTTAGGCCAACTAGTGGTTCCAAGAGTCCCGGTTCTGTCAAGCGGTCTGACTTGTCCTTCTGACATACTAGACAAGTCTTCACATACTAAGCGAAGTCATCGGTCATTTGAGGTCAATAATATGCATGGCGAAGTAACGCCATGGTGCATTCTTCACCGGGATGGCCGACCCACAGAGTATCGTGACATTCCTCCAGAAAATTTCTTTGCAAATCTCCTACTTTAGGAACATAAAGTCTGTTCCCTTTCACTTTCAGGAAACCATCTTCTATGTAGAACTGGCGAGACTTGCTCTGTCCTACCAAATCAACCAAATACTGTGCTGTAGGATCCTTGATGAGTAGATCCTGTATCTAGTCCTTGATGGTGGTGGATACTTCGCTCTCTCTTAGGGTGGTGAGGTAGCACACTGATGCTAGATCAACTCTTCGACTGAGCGCATCAGTAACATGATTGGTCTTCCCACTCCGATACTCCAGGTTGAAGTAGAATTCAGCTAGAAGTTCCTGCCACCTGGACTATCGACCATTCAGCTTTGACTGGGTCATGAAATAGCTAACAACTGTGTTGTCTGTCTTGGCCACGAAAGGGGTCCCCAGCAGATAGTGCCTCCAAAGGCTCAAGTAGTGGACAACAACCAATAATTTTTTCTCATTGGAGGCATAGCGTCGCTCTACATCCTTTAGTTTCTGGCTCTCATACGCTACAAGATGCCTTTTTTGTAGCAAGACTCCACCGATGGCATAGTCGGATGCATCCGTTTATACCTCAAATGGCTTGGACAAATCAGGGATGGCCAAGATGGGGCTACTAGACATAACCACTTTTAATGCATTAAAGGCCTCCGCTCGCCTAGGTCCCCAATCCCAGGGCGTGACCTTCTTGAGGAGTTCTGTGAATGGCACTGCGATGAGGGAGTAATTTTTCATAAATCACCGGTAGAACTTGCATAGGCCAAGGAATATCCACAAGCGTGGATATCCGTAGGCGGCGGCCAATCTGTGATTGCCTGAATCTTCAGTTGGTCCATATTGATATGCCCTTCCTCGATGACATGTCCGAGGAAGTCAATTTACTTTTGAGGAAATGAGCACTTGGATAACTTCGCATATAGTTCATGCTCCCCCAATCGAGCTAGGATCTTCCGTAACTGCACCTGGTGTTCTTCCAATATTTGGCTATATATCACAATGTCATCCAAATAGACCACCAAAAATTTGTCAATGTACTCTTGAAATACTTGGTTCATCATGGTGCAAAATGTAGCTAGGGAGTTAGTCAAGCAGAACAATATAAGCAGGAAGTCTTACGACCAATATGTTGTCACACAGGTCGCCTTGTGTTCATCACCTTCTACAATCTGAACTTGCCAATAACCTGTCTTCAGGTATATCTTAGTGAACACCGTTGCACTACCCAGTCTATCGAACAAGTCTTCCATTAGCAAAATAGGGTACTTGTTCTTGATGGTGATTTTGTTTAGAGCCCGATAATCCACACAGAGTTGCAGGCTGCCATCATATTTCTTTTGGAATAGAATAGGGGACTTGTATGGGGACTTGGAGGGCAAAATGATCCCTGTATCTAGAATTTTCATCAATTGTCTCCAAAGATCGGAGTGTTCGGGTTGTGACATTCTGTAAGGTGCCCGGGCGGGTGGCTTTGCGCCTGAGACCAACTCAATTTCATGGTCCACAGTGCGCCTATGAGGGAGTCGCCTTGGCATGTATTGTGGCATGACATCTTCAAACTCCAGTAGTAGATCCTTCACGGGTGTAGGAATAGGACCCTAGGAGCATTTTATATCTTCAATGCAGAGGGTTTCCAGGAACGTAGGTTCATATCTTTTGACCCCCTTCTTCAACTGGAAGGTCGAGATGTTCTCAACGGCCATCTTCATGGGCATTGAAGGGATAATGCAAGGCTTGGCCCCATTTGTTCCCATCATCAGTATCATGTCTGCATATGGTATGGGCATGGTGTTGGTTTGGATTAGGAAGTCCAACCCAACTATCAACTCGGATTTATCTATAATTACCACTCGCAGGTTTAATTTTCCTTCGTAAGGGCCAAGCTTCATCGGTACCTCTTTGGCTATTCATCCCACTGGCTGAGGAGGTGAGCTGATAGCCTTGACGCGACCTCTACCCATTCCTACAACTAGACCAAGGCTCTCCACTTAAGTCAAGGCTAAGTAGTTGTAAGTATCACCCGTGTCTATCATCACCCGAATAGGCTTTCCATTCACCTTCATCTCGACGAACATCAAGGTCATCTCTTGTTTAAGAGGAGTCCCCTCATCCGCCTTCTTTTTCCCTTTCTTGGTGATTGGACATGAGTCTTTCTTCTTATGGATACCAGCATTGGTCTCTGCTAATGCCTCATAAATAGAGCCAACAATTACATTGAAGGCACCTACTTGTTCAGTCTGGTCCGCATCATCTAAGTCGTCATCAGTCCCATCATCAAAAGCTTGATAAGTGTTCATCTATGCATGTGGGCATTCATTGTTCTAATGTGGTCCGCGGCAATGACGACATCCTGAAGGAGACTTTCTGCCCCGGTCATAATTGTTTGACGCAATCCTATTACTGCCTGAGAAAGAAGCCTTAGATTTGGTTGCACTCCGATCTCCCCCACTTCTACAAGGGACACCATTGCTAGGCTAGCCCCCTTTGTATCCCGCCAGGGCAGGCGGCTAAGGCATATCCTTTTGAGCTTCCACTTGATAGTCCCCAAGGAATTCAGCTGCTTCGATCGCCTAGGATAAGGTATCTGCCCTTTGTCTTTGAAGCTCCATACAGGTATAAGGTTTCAATCCTTCAAGAAGGTGAAGTGCTTGTCTTTATCCCCCATGTCACGTACGTGTAGAATGAGCACGAATAATTCCTGCACGTAGTCCAACACTGATTTGGTCTGGCGGAGCTCCCATAGCTTTCTCCTTGCATTGTATTCAATATTTTCGAGGAAGAACTATACGAGTATGGCTGCCTTCAGTTCTGCCCATGTCTCGAGAGTATCTTCACCGACCCAGATGGCTTCATATTTCACCCGCCACCAAAGTTTAGTATTACCTTGAAGATATATGGCAGCAATTGCTACCTTTTTAGCTTCTTCTAGGCCCTCAATGAAATTAAAGTGTTGTTCGATGTCAAAGATGAAGTTTTTCACTACCTTGGCATTCCTAGATCCACTGTATAGCTTTGGCTCAGGAATTTTCAGTTTTTATGTCGTGGAAGCGAGGTTCACAGCACCACCGATTTGGTTTCCACCTTCCCGAAGTAGGCCCTGTAAAGACGCATTGAAAACATTAAGCTGGTCTCTCAAGTTGTCTATAGTTTGTTGTATGGTAGTCACCCTGTTTGCCTCTTGATCCCTGTAGGCTAAATCCTCGGCACACTCTTGTTGGAGTCCCTTGAATTTGCCACACATTTCGGCTGCCTCTGTGGATGCCATTTGTCGGTCTCCCTCGGAGTCGCGATTGATGTCAACTTCAGCCTGGAGCACTTTGTGGTCTAGGTCATCCAACCTTTGCACTAGGCTGGTTCTTAGTCCAGGCACTGTATCCACGATGGGCCGTAATACGTCAACCGTCTCTGCAAGGGCCGCTATGTGGTCCCCATGATTCACCATGGTTAGAAATGGTGGTAATGTCAATGTGTTTCCTCATTCGATGTCGGTCCTAGGCTCTGATACCAACTGTTACGCGACGCGTTACTGAGATTCCTTAGAAGGACGACGTAAGGCTAAGTAGCTGATGTCAGTACAGTTACTGTCCGCTAACTGAGGTCTCCTCCGTATGATAGACGAGATTGTCAGTGCCATACGAAAAAACCAATGTCAAGAGCTATTGAGAGAACATAAATGAGAATTGAGAATGAAAGAAAGCTTGATTGCATTAATGAAAGTTATCACAGAAAAGCAACACGGTGTCGAGGGGGAGAGACACCAGTATAAGGAATTGTTTGCTTGCTACAAAGTTTGATTGCTAGATCCACCCTAATAGTGCTTAAAAAAAACTAAGTCACAAGACTTGACTTGACTAAGCTAGAGAAACATAATGGAAGTACATGAAATAAAACTACTCCATATTTACTATGAAAATGACTTAGTTTTCTACAAGGCAGAAACAAGTCGGTTGTCAGCAGCATTGTCTTTGACATTACGGTCTGTGCGCGCGGCACTGTTAATCTGCATGCGGCTGGGCGCTGGCGAAGGATATCGGTGGACCGACAGAGGCACTTGCGCGCTTGTCACTGGGCGCAGCCAAGACCATGGGGCCGTCCGTGGCGCTAGGCATTGGGAGCTTGCTAGGACGCCACGGGACGCGCCCAAGGGGTCATGGGGCATGTCTGGAAAGCTGCTCATGACAGTACACACGCATCGCGCGTACTCTATGACTAGTCACTTGTGAAAGAAGGCAGATATATGCTACATGTAAACCTATACTAGTGTAAAAATTATTTACAATATCCGTTCATATAAGTTAATTCCCTTGAAAATGTAATTGTAACCCATGTTGCATGCCTAATATTTTGAGGTAGTTGCTAGGTTTTGTACCTGTTTATTCCAGATCTAATTACAAGATATTTATAGAAACAGTCGAAAATTGCGTTACTGGCCGAAAAACATGAAAAGAAGTCCTCTTTTTTTATAAGTTAAAAGTAAATATGAAAAGATGTATGAATTCCTCTCTAGTTCTCAGGAGGTACATCTATTTAGATATTTAGAAAAAGGTGCAAAGGTTTAAAACAAGTCGGCAAACTTTTTCAAGGTCTGTATTCTACTTAACGTGGTGACACATGCATGATATAACTCCATTTTATAGACCTTTATGTCCTCAATAATATAACATATAATTGTGCCGACGTCAATTAGGAATGATGGCAAAAAAGGGAAAAAAATAAAAATTCATTTAAATGTGAAATAAATACTGTCAATTATACTAATACAATCAAGCATTTCTATAATATTGTTTGTTCATAATTTTTGGTTTTTATAGTCAATGACTGTTATATACCTATAACAAAATTTGATATTTAAATATATTTTGGTTGTTATAAACAAAAATAATGTAAAAATTAATTTATTTAATGTTACATATAAAACATAAAAAATTATTTTAAATTTAAATACTCAAGATATATGTAAATTTTACCAATTAAATATTGAAAACTAAGACGTTATTAATAAATTCGTAACTAAATGTACAAAGATTTACTCTAAAGCATATATTTTAATGCTACTAGAACATTATATTATTTTAAGATTGATGGAAAAACTCCGAAACAACCTCTCTACCTTCATAAGGTAGGGCCGTATGGGTAAGGTTTGTGTACATACTATACTTTGCAGACCTTACTTGTGGGATTTCACTAGGTTTGTTGTTGGAAAAACAACGTAATTGTAGCTTGTTTAATAGATTCCAATCTCTTACAAGCGATATAACGTTTGAATTAACGAAGATTTGTGTTCAAACTTTCAGCAAAAGGATATCTAATAGCTTTTCGTTGAAGGCAATCTAGGAGGTTAACGGTTGAATTTGATATCTTAGTCCAAGTAGCAGTAGGCTGAGGTTATAGTTTGTAAAATTATTATTGGTGATCTTATTAGAGATTCTACATAGATATTGTAAAGGGGTAATTTTACAAAAAGCGTACCGCTAAAAATATGGATGTGTCATGACCCTAATACCAACTCGGGCGTGATGGCGCATATCGTGAAATTAAGCCAGCCGATATAAATTCCAAATCAAACTAGTATTTCATAAAAGACATTTTAAGCTATTTAATTGATAATATCTCATAACATGAGTCTAAATAACAAGTGCGAAAAAATAACACAAGCCCGACATCGGGATGTCACAAGTCACGAGCATATACTAAGGTCTGTCAAAGTACAATAAAGACTATCATAGTCTCGAAATAAAGATACTAAAACAGGCTGAGAAAGATAAGAAGGAGAAGTGCAAGGCTGCGAAAACCATGCAGCTACCTTACCGACTCCGAAAGCCATACTGAATGAACGATCAGCGCTCGCTATCGCGACCCACAACTCCTGGATCTGCACACAAGGTGCATGGAGTAATGTGAGTACGCCAACTCAGTAAGTAATAAGATTAAAGGAAAACTGAGCAGTAAAAAAATCAAATAATTTCACATCATCACACTACAACAAATACAGTACATTTCCAAAATAGTATAGAAATCATTTATCTCATCTAAAAAAATCCAAGTTCAGTAAAAATTCTTTGAAAATGTCCTGCTAATAGTTTCAACAGAGAATCAATGAAGTTTAGAGTAAAAATGATGAAAGTCATAAATGGACCCTCGAGCAAGACATGTATCATAAACCGCCCATCGGGCATAATATCAACAGAACCAGCCCCTCGGGCTACCTCACAATCACTCGTAATCAGCATCTCGGGCAACAAAATTACACTCACTATGGGTACCGGTGCTCACTGCGGGTGTACAGACTCCGGAGGGACTCCTACATCTCAAACGCTATCACAAGCCATCTCGTGGCATAATAAATCACGCCCTCGACCTCTCATATATCACAAAACACTACAATATGCTGCGGCGCGCAGACCGATCTCATGATATCCTCACAACACAGTCCCTCGGCCTTACTCAGTTAGAAACCTTTCAAGCCACTCGGGCTAACGATAAAACAAGGTGCTCAGTCAAAATATCATTTATGCATCAAATTAGAGTAAGCAAGACTGAGTTATGAAATCATTAAAATATAGCATGACTGAGTACAGTTACTAAATCAAAACAGTAAAGATTTCAGTAAAGAAAGCCTCCAAGGTTCCAAACAGTTGGCACGAGTCCCAAATATGGCATTCCGCCCAAAATGTAGTAATACTTTTAAAGATATGACAGTATCAAGTAGTTTCAATCAAATATGCAACTTAATAGTATCTACGGGACAGACCAAGTCAAAATCCCCAATGGTGCACGCCCTCACGCTCTCAGTCAAGCGTGTGCGTCACCTCAAAATAGTACAACGATGTGAAATCCGGAGTTTTATACGCTCAGGTCAATATTTACAATCCTTACTTACCTCAAACCGGACAAAACTCAAACTTGCGATACCTTTGTCTCTCTACTTGGACTCCAAATGCTCCAAATCTAACCAAAATCAGTATCACATCATTAATACAAGCCAAAGGAAAAAAGTCCAAGCGAAAATAATCAAATTAACTAAAAAATACCAAAATTGGCCAAACCCGACCCCGGGCCCACATCTCGGAAACCAATAAAAACCACAACACTAGAATTCTTATCCCCTCACGAGTCTATACATACCAAAATCACCAAAAGCGGACCTCAAATGACCCCTCAAATCCCCACTCAAAGCTCTCCAAAACTCAAGCCCTAACCTTCAATCTCACGCCAAATTCCCCACTAATCTAATGATTAGGTAGTGGAAAAATCATCACAAACACCAAGTTCGAAGCCCAAGTAACTTACCTCACTGAAACCCCTCGATTCCTCCTTGAATTCGCGGCTTGGAGATCCAAAATCGCACAAAAATGGTTTGAAGAATGACTGAAATTCGTGAAGGGGCCATTTTATACATTTTCCCCAGCACTTTCGCACCTGTGGGCCAATTCACGCACCCAGACCACTTCTGCTTTCAAAATAACTACATCTGCAATTTCACTTAAGTCCCCAGCTTCCGCACGTGATCCTCAGGCCTCGTACCTGCGGGCTTGCAGGTGCCTTTAACTGCACCGATCATGCGACAAACTCTGCATCTGCAATTGCTTCCCGCGCCTGTGATCACCGCACCTACAGTCCCCACTCCACAGGTGCGGAAACAACAGAAGCAGTAAAAATTTGCAGCAACAATTCAAGGCCAAATCTTCCGTCAACCACCCAAATCCATCTCGATGCCCTCGGGCCTCAACTAAATATGCCAACAAGTCACATACCACCATTCAAACTTATTCCAACTTACGGAACACTCTAAACAACATCAAAACATCAAATCACCCTCGGACTCAAGCCTAAAGTTTCCAAAACTTCCGAATTCTACAAACGATCTATCAAACCTCATCCAAATGACCTGAAACTTTTCACACATGTCACAAATGACACAATAGGCCTACTCCAATTTCTAGAATTCCAATACGATCCCGATTCAAGATTTCTACTGCCGATCGGAAAATGCCAAATTTCTAATTTTTCCAATTCAAGCCTAAATCTACCACGGACCTCCAAAATATATTTCGAACACGCTCCTAATTCCCAAATCACCTAACAAAGTTATACAAATCATAAAAACCCAATTCCAAGATCATTTACCTAGAAGTCAACTTCGAGTCTCATTCTACCCTAAGACCACTCCGAACACAATACCGCCAGCACGATATGATGAAATACAACTGAACAACACACAAGGAAGAAAAAATGGGGGAAATAGAACGGTAACTCAAGAGACGACCGGCCGGGTCGTTACATCCTCCCCCTCTTAAACAAACGTTCGTCCTCGAATAAGTCAAGAAATATACCTGAGGTCTCAAACAGGTGTGGATATTTTCTCCGTAACTCTCGCTCGGTATCCTAGGTAGCCTCCTCCATGGGCTGACCTCTCCACTGCACTTTCACTGAAGATATGTCCTTTGATCTCAACTTTCGGACATGCCTCTCTAAAATAGCCACTGGCCTCACATCATAAGTAAAATCACCATAAAAATGAATCGTGCTGAAATCCAAAACATGAGACAGATCGCCAATATACTTTCGGAGCATAGAAATATAAAATAACAGATTCACGCTCGACATGCTAGGTGGAAAAGCAAGCTCATAAGCCACCTCCCCAATCCTCCGAAGCACCTCAAAAGGACCAATGAACCGAGGACTCAATTTACCTTTTTTCCCAAATCTCACAACACCCTTCATAGGTGAAACCTTTAGTAGAACATTATCCCCTACCATTTAAGACATATCATGAACCTTCATGTCAACATAACTCTTTTGTCTCGATTGTGTTGTACGAGGCCGCTCCTGAATCACTTTCACCTTGCCCAATGCATTATGCACCAAGTCTGTACCCAAAAGCCTGGCCTTGCCCGACTCAAACCATCCTACTAGAGAGTTAGACCATCTCCCATATAAAGTCTCATATGGAGCCATCTGAATACTCGACTGTTAACTGTTCTTATAAAACTCCGAGATCGGTAGAAACTGATCCCATGAACCCCCAAAATAAATGACACAAGTGCACAATATTTCCTCCAATATCTAAATAGTGCGCTCGGACTGACCGTCCGTATGAGGGTGAAAAAGTGTGCTCAACTCAATCTGAGTACCCAACTCTCGCTGCATGGCTCTCCAAAATGGAAAAGTAAACTGAGTACCTTTATATAAAATAATGGAAGCTGGGACACCATGCAGGCGAACAATCTTTCAGATATGAATCTCTGCTAACCGCTCTGACGAATAGATAGTACACACAAGAATAAAGTGCACGGACTTGGTCCCGATCCACAATCACTCAAATACCATCGAACCTCCTCAAAGTTCGTAGGAGTCCAACTACAAAATCCATGGTGATCCGCTCCCACTTTGACCCTGGAATATCTAACCGCTGAAGCAAGCCACCCGGTCTCTAATGCTCCTATTTCACATACTGAAAATTTAGACACAAGCTACAAATCCCATAATATCCTTCTTCATTCTCCTCCACCAGTAATACTGACTCAAATCCCGATACATCTTCGCGACACTCGGATGGATGGAGTACCGTGAGCTGTGGGCATCCTCCAAAATCAACTCTCGAAGCCCGTCTACATTGGGCACACATATATGACCCTTCATCCTTATTACCCCCATCATCACCAACAGTCACATCTCTGGTATCGTCGTGGTGAACTCTGTCCTTAAGGACAAACAAATGAGGATCATCATACTGGCGCTCTCTGATGCGATCAAACAATGAAGACCGAGAAACCACACAACCTAAGACCCGATTGGGCTTCGAAATATCCAACCTCAGAAACTGATTGGCCAAGGCCTGAACATCAACTTTAAGAGGTCTCTCCCCAACAAGAATATATGACAAAGTGCCCATACTCACCGCCTTCCTACTAAAAGCATCGACTACTACATTGGCTTTCCCGGATGGTACAAGATAGTGATATTATAATCCTTTAGCAGCTCCAACCAACTCCGCTACCTCAAATTGAGATCCTTCTGCTTGAACAAATGCTGGAGGCTACAATGATCATTAAACACCTCATAAGACACACCATAAAGATAATGCCTCCAAATCTTCAACGCGTGAATAATGGAAGCCAACTCTAAATCATGAACAAGGTAGTTCTTCTCATGGGGCTTCAACTGACGAGATGTATAAACAATCACTCTACCCTCCTGCATCAACACGTACCCAATACCAACTCTCGAATCATCACAATACAGTGTATATGAACCTGAAGCTGATGACAAAACAAACACTGGAGTTGTGGTCAAGGCATTCCTGAGCTTCTGAAAGCTCGCCTCACACTCATCCAACCACATGAAAGGCGCCCCTTTTGAGTCAATTTGGTCATGGGTGATGCTATAGACAAAAATCCTTGAATGAACTGATGGTAATAACCCACCAAACCAAGAAATATATGAATCTTTGTGGCTGAGGATGGCCTGGGCCAACTCTGAACTGCCTCTATCTTCTTTGGATCAACTGAATACCCTCACTGGACACCATGTGCCCAAGAAAGCCACTAACTGAGCCATAATTCACACTTGGATAACATTTCATAAAGCTTCTCCTCCCTCAATCAGTGCAATACAACTCTTAAATGCTCAGTGTGCTCCTCCTAACTACAAGAGTACACTAGAATATCATCAATGAATACTATGACAAATGAGTCGACATAAGGCCGAAACACGATGTTCATCAAATGCATGAACGCTACCAGGGTATTGGTAAGCCCAAAAGACACCACGAGGAACTCATAATGACCATATCGGGTCCTGAAAGCTGTCTTAAGAATATCTGAGTCCCTGATCTTCAAGTGGTGATACCATTATCGGAGATCAGTCTTGGATAACACCCTCGCACCCTAAAGTGGTCAAATAAATCATCAATACGAGGTAGGGGATACATGTTCTTGATTGTAACTCTGTTAATGCCTATAATTAGTGCACATCCTCATCGTGCCGTCCTTATTCTTCACAAATTGATTTGGTGCACCCCAAGGCGACATATTAGGCCAAATAAACCCCTTATCAAGGAGTTCCTAAAGTTAATCCTTCAACTCCTTATACTCCGCCGGTACCATACAATATGGTGGAATAGAAATGGACTGATTGCCCGACACCAGATCAATACCAAAATCAATATCTCTATCCGGTGGCATGCCCGACAAATTTGCAGGAAACACATCCGGAAAATCGGTCACTATCGGGACTGAATCAGTACTAGGAGTCTCTGCACTGACATTCCTCACAAAAGCTAAGTAAGAAGGACAACCCTTTCCAACTATTCGCTGAGACTTCAAGAATAAAATTACCCTACTGGGAACAAAACCGGTCGAACCTCGCCACTCAATTCGTGGCACACCCCGCATAGTAAATGTCACTGTCTTAGCATGACATTCCAAAATAACATGACACAAAGATAACCAATCCATGCCTAATATCACCTCAAAATCCACCATACAAAGTAACAGATGGTCCACTCGGGTATCCAAACCCCCAATAGTCACCACACACAACCGATTTATGCGTTCCACAATAAGAGTATCACCTACTAGAGTAGATACACGAACAAATGAAACAAGAGAATCACGGGGCGTATCCAAATAACGAGCAAAATATGATGACACATATGAAAAAGTGGAACAAGGATCAAATAACATCGAGGCATCTCTGTGGCAAACTAAGACAATACATGTAATCACTACATCTAAAGCAATATCTTCGGGTCTAGCTGGAAGTGCATAGAAATGAGCCTGATCACCACCTGATCGACCTCCCCCTCTGGGATGACCTCTAGGAGACTACCCTCTACCACTAGCTGATTGGGTGGGTAGTGAAGTAACTGGTGCTGAAGTCGATGTCTGACTCCTCTATTAAGATGGACCACCAAAATGATGAGGAAAGTGTCTCCACATATGTCCTAACTCTCCACACTCATAACAACTCCCTGGTGCTGCAGACGGGGACTGAAGGGAACCCTTAGCACTAGGATGACTAAAAGAAGAACTTGGCATGGAGGAGCCCTGAACTGATGGAGCACGGGACGAACTCT
Source organism: Nicotiana glauca (assembly GCA_026770625.1). Taxonomy (NCBI): domain Eukaryota; kingdom Viridiplantae; phylum Streptophyta; class Magnoliopsida; order Solanales; family Solanaceae; genus Nicotiana; species Nicotiana glauca. Next base: position 165,102 of record MU788678.1, read on the forward strand.
GGGCTAAAACTACACTAAGTGAGGAATGGACCTGATGAGAACTCTGAGAACCATGGCCTGATGATTCCCCACGATAAATTGGGCGGGCTGACTGAGCATGTTTGAATGGACGGTCTCTGCTGTGCTGAAATTGGCCCCCATGAGGAGCACCATTGAATCTACCCTGACCATGAGATTTCTTAGCCTTCCTCTCAACCCTCTCCTGACCACGAACCATCTCAATCTATCGAGCTACGTCAACAAACTAATAAAAGGTAGCACTAGATACTCTCTCTGGTTATAAGTAACCGAAGCTGAAAATTGAGGCCATATATAAACCTTCCGATCCTCTATCGGTCTATCGAAACCAACCAGATCGCATGAGGAACCAACTCGGAGAAACACATCTCATACTGTGTAATCGACCAAATACCCTGACGAAGCTGGTCAAACTGCCTGCACAGCTCCTCTCGGCAAGACTCAGGTACAAACTTCTACAGGAAGAGAACGGAGAACTGCTGTTAAGAAAGGGGCGCTGTGCCAACTAGCCTACGCCTTTCATAAGCCTCCCACCAACTAAGGGCAGCCCCGAAGAACGGGAAAGTAGTGAAAAAGACCCCACTAGTCTCCAGAATACATGCGGTCTGAAGCATTTTCTGACACTTATCCAAGAAAACCTGGGCATCCTCACCCTCAACACCACTAAATGACGGAGACCGAAGTCTACCAAACCTCTCCAATCTGTGCTGCTCGTCCTCTGGCATAGCAGGATCTACATAGTCAAACTAGTATTTCATAAATGACATTTTAAGCTATTTAATTGATAATATCTCATAACATGGGTCTAAATAACAAGTGTGGAAAAATAACACAAGCCTGGCATCGGGGTGTCACAAGTCACGAACATCTACTAAGGCTTGTCTAAGTACAATAAAGTCTATCATGGTTTGTAAATAAACATATTAAAATAGTTTGAGGAAGATAAGATGGAGAAGTGCAAGAGTGAGAACGCTATGCATCTACCTTGCCAACTCCGAAAGACCTACTGGATGAACGATCAACGCTTTATCGCAACCGGTAACTTCTGGATCTACACACAAGGTGCAAGGAGTAATGTGAGTACTCAAACTCAGTAAGTAATAAAAGTAAATGAAAACTGAACAGTAAAAAAATAGATAATTCCACGTCATAACACTACAACAAATACAGTACATTTGAAAAAGAGTATAGAAATAATTTATCTCATCTAAAAAAACCAAGTTCAGTAACAATTCTTTGAAAATGTCTTTCTAACAGTTTCAACAAAGAATCAAAGAAGTTTAGAGTAAAAATGATGAAAGTCATAAATAGCCCCTTGGGCAAGACATGTATCATAAACCGCCCATTGAGCATCATATCAACGGTACCGACCCCTTGGTCTACCTTACAATCACTCGTAATCAGCCCCTCGGGCAACAACATATCACTCACTTTGGGTACTCGCGCTCACTAGGGGTGTACAGACTCCAGAAGGGCTCCTATAGACCAAGCGCTATCACAAGTAGGGCTGTTCATTCGGATTGGATATCCGAAATCCGAACCAATCCATTCAATTTCGGATTTCGGATTAGATCGAATTTCGGATCAGATTCAGATTGGTATATTTTAATCCGATCCGATCCGACATCCAAAATTGTTAGGCAATGTATAAATATTACAATTTAATTTTGGATTGTTAATACTTTCTTTACATCTTCCTCCAAATTATTACCTTTACAATTGCTAGATTTAGCTATATTGGCACCATAGTACTCTCATAATTGCATAAACATAAATTATTTTTTAATGTCTTGCCTCTTTCACAAAGAAAATATACATAGTAGTTTGCATCTTTGAGGCATAATAATATCCGAAATTTGATCCGATCCAAACTTTAAAATCTGATCCGATCCGATATAATTCGGATCATATTCGAATTGCATTTTCTAGAATCCGAAATCCGAAATCCAAATCCGAAATGTACTAAATTCGATCCGATCCGATCCGTGCATAACCCTAATTACAAGCCATCTCATGGCATAAAATATCAGGCCCTCGGCTTCTTATATATCACAAAATAGTACAACAATACTGTGGCGCATAGCCCGATCCCGTAATATCCTCACAACACAGGCCCTCGATCTTACTCAGTGAGAAACCTCTCAAGCCACTCGGGCTAACAGTAAAACAGGGTGCTCAGTCAAAATATCATTTATGTATCAAATTAGAGTAAGCAAGATTGAGTTATGAAATCAGTAAAACATAGCATGACTGAGTATAGTTACTAAATCAAAACAGTGAGGAATTTCAGTAAAGAAATCACTTAAGGGTCCAAACAGTTGGCACAAGGCCCAAATATGGTATTCCGCCCAAAACATTGTAATACTTTCTAACATATGATAATATCAAGTAGTTTTAATCAAATATGCAACTTAATAATTGCTACGGGATGAACCAAGTTACAATTCCCAATGGTGAACACTTCTCATGCTTGCACTCAAGCGTGTGTGTCACCTCAAAATAGTACAACGATGTGAAATCCGGGGTTTCATACCCTCAGGTCAACATTTAGAATCATTACTTACCTCAAACCGGACCAAACTCTAACCCATTATGCCTTTGCCTCTCGACTCAGCCTCCAAATGCTCCAAATCTAACCAAAATCAGTATCGCATCATTAATACACACTAAAGGAACAAAGTCCAAGCAAAGTAATCAAATTAACACAAAAATTCCAAAATTAGCCAAACCCAACCACCAATCCCACATCTTGAAATTCGATAAAAATTACAACACTAGAATTCTTATTCCCTCACTATTCTAAACATACCAAAATCACCAAAATCAAACCTCAAATAATCCCTCAAATCCTCACTTAAAGCTCTCCAAAACTCAAGCCCTAACCTTCAATTTCACCCCAAATTCCCCACTAATTTCATGATTAGGTAGTGAAAAAATCATCACAAACACCAAATTCAAAGCTCAAGTAACTTACCTCACTGAAATCCCTCGATTCCTCCTTGAATTCACGACTTGGAGCTTCAAAATCGCACAAAAATGGTGAAAGAATGACTGAAATTCGCGAAGGGGCCTTTTTATACATTCAGCCCAGCACTTTCGCACCTGCGGTCCAATTCACGCACATGCGGGCCACTTCTGCGGTCAAAATAACCGCGTCTGCGGTTTCACGTAAGTCCCCAGCTTCCGCACCTGTGCCCCAGGCCTCGCACCTGTGAGCTCCCAGGTGCGGTCAACTCCTCCGCTCCTGCGAAAAACTCTGCATCTACGATTGATTCCTGAGCCTGCGATCATCTCACCTGCGGTCCCCATCCGCTGGTGCGGAAACAATAGAAGCAGCAAAAATTTGCAGCAACAATTCAAGGCCACACCTTCCATCAACCATCCAAATCGATCACGAGGCTCTCGGGACCTCAACCAAATATGCCAACAAGTCATATATCACCATTCAAACTTATTCAAACGTTCGGAATACTCAAAACAACATCAAAATATCAAATCACCTTCGGATTCAAGCTTAAGATTTTCAAAACTTCCGAATGCCGCAAACGATGTAAAAATCTATTAAACCTCATCCGAATGACTTGAAATTTTATACACACGTCAAAAATGACACAACAAACCTACTCCAATTTTTGAAATTCCAACTGACCCCGATATTAAGATTTCCACTGCCGACCGGACCAATTTCGCCAATTCAAGTCTAAATCTACCACGGACCTCCAAGATATATTCCGAACATGCTCCTAACTCCCAAATCACCTAACGAAGCTATCTGACCCATAAAACCCAATTCCGAGATCATTTACGCACAAGTCAACATTTGGTTGACTTTACAAACTAAATAACCAACTTAAGAGACTAAGTGTCTCATTCCACCCTAAGACCACTCCGAACACAATACCACTAGCATGATATGATGAAATACATTTGAATAACACACAAGGAAGCAAAAATAGGAGAAATAGAGTGGTAACTCATGAAACGACCGGCCGAGTCATTACATGATGTTGCTTGTATAGGTAAAAAGTTGTTATAAAGAGGTAAAATATAACATAAAAAACTAGTTCCGAGAAATACTTGGCTTTTATAGTAAATAACTGTTATATGAGAATGTTGTTATAGATAGGTCTGACCGTATTTAACATCGGAGGGGGCATATTGTTAAATTACTTTTTCATTCTTCTGTTTTCAGCTAGTAAAAGATATAAGAGAAAGACATTTTATGTGATAAAAGAAAACGAGATAGTTATGAGAAATAACAATCTTATTCTGATTGAAAATAGAATTTAACTTCAACATACTAGCTGTCTAAAATAATTGTCCATAATAAGTGAAACTAATCACTTGAATAAGAAGGCAGACATATGCTACAACATGTAAATCTATATTAATTACCTAAAAATTATTTACGTTATTCATGTATGTAAGTTAATTCCTTGAAAATATAATAGTAACTCATGTTGCATGTGTAATATTTTGAGGTAGTTGCCAGTTTTTGTACATGTTCTTTCAGATCTGATAGAGAATACTTTTATGAAAATTACATTACTTTGATGACCCAAAAGGTCATCTTCTATTTTAGAATTCGATTCCATATTTCGAGGCCTTAACAACCTTATTTTATCTCTCTCTAATTTGCATGTGCAGTCCGGATGCGGTTCCAGAAAGCCTTTTTAGGAAAATTTAAGAAATAATAATTTTTGGCCTAAAAAGTTAATTTTAGTTGACTTCAGTCAAAATATTTAGCAAAAGGATATGGACCCGTATTTTTACGATATCAGAGGGTATATAGAAAAATATGGGACCTGGGCGTATGCCCAGAATAGAATTCTGAGGTCCCTACCCCGAGGAATGAATTATTGATAAAAATCATTAAACTGATATTATAATGGTTTTGAGAAATTGGTTAATGATTGATCTCATTAGTATCGATCCTGTATTTTGTTTCTGGAGCTCGGTATAGGTTTAATATGATATTTAAGTCATGTCTGTAAAATTTGGTGAAAAACGGAGTTTATTTGATGTGATTCGGACCTTTGGTTGAGAAAATAGAAGTTTTGAAACTTTCTTGAAAATTTCATGTATTTTGGTGTTAAATCCGTAGTTTTGGGTATTATTTTGGAGATCTGATCGCGTTACTAAGTTTGGATGATATTATAAGATTTGTGTTCATGTTTGATTTGGATCCCCGAGGGTTCGGGTGAGTTTTGGATAGGCTACATGGTGATTTGGAATTAAATTTTTTTTGCTGGTATAACTGAACCTGTTGCAGGCCTTTGATCTCGCATTTGTGAGATCAGGCATCGCAATTGCGAACATGACAGGTTTCACATTTGCAAAGGAAGGTTGGGCCAGCAGATATCGCAGTTGCGGGGATTTCTTCGCATTTGCGAAGTGAAGTGGGAAGGGGCAGTGATCGCAAATGCGATCCTTTTATCGTATTTGCATAGGCAGAAGGACTGTGGAAGGCTTCACATTTGCGATATCTTCTTCGCATCTGCGAGCTTCATATTTACGAAGCTTAGGTCGCAAATGCAACAATTATAGCTGATGACCTTGGACTTAGACGAGATTTTTCATTCATTCTCCCATTTTTCAAAACCTAAACTACAAGAGGAGGCTTTCCAAGGGTTAGTTCTTCCCCAAATCATAGGTAGATAATTCTTTACTCATTTCTTTCAATCTAATTCATCTTTGTACAAGATTTCATCCTAGAATCTAGGGTTTTTCATGATGGAATTGGGTGTTTTTGGGTAGAACTTAGGAATTTTAAAATTTGGACCTCAAATTGGGGTCGAATTCCAAAACTAATTGTATATCCTGGCTCAGGGGTGAATGGGTAATCGGGCTTTGGTTCGACTTTCGGGTTTGGACCAAGCGGGTCCGGGGTCGGTATTTGACTTGTTAGGAAAAATGTTGTAAAACTTATAAATATGCATTGGAATTGATTTCTCTAGCAATAATTGATATCATTAAGCTAATTATGACTGTATATGAGGGGATTGAAAGTGGAATCTAGAGGTAAAGTGGTTGTTGAGCTTTGTATTGGCCGTTGGATTGAGGTAAGTGTTTGGTCTAACGTTGACTCGAGGGATTAGGGACCCCCACTTAATTACTATGTGAATTTTCATGTGTGTGGCGTATAGGTGTGGTGGCGAATACCTATGCGCCGTACCGTTCCTAATATATTATTTTTCTGTCTTAACTGCTACTTGTTTATTGATGCTTCCATGTCTAATTGCTTCTTGTCAAATATGTTTTTTCTCTATTGAAGGTATTAATTGTTCTGTAGTTCCATTATATTATATTATTGGTTTAAGTTGGTTTATTGATGATTCATGGTACACTTTGGTATGTAGTATTAACTGATGAAGTTTTATAATTGTATAGATTTCCCGTTGTTTTGGTTTGAGGTATAAATGTTGTGGAGGGTTTTGAGCTAAATTGTGAAATACTTATTCTTATTTTGTGGTTGGTGCTGATATGGTGGGAACAGGTTGCACACCACAACAAGAGGAATAAGGGTGAAATGTGATTGTCTGATGGGATCGGGTTGCACGCCGCAACTAGCAGTAATAACGGTGGACAAGTGGGATCGGATTGTACGCTGCAATAGGAGAAATAAGGGTGATATATTGAGTAGTAATAAGGGTGGACTGGTGGGATCGGGTTCCACGTCGCAACAAGGAGTAATAAGGCAAAATTTTCATATTGCTACTTGTTATAGGGTGGGATCGGGATGCGCACCACATCATTTGTTTGGTTATGTATTCTTCCTCTACTGTGATTTATTCATGTAGTATTGTAACCCTCTTAAAGATTGGTTACAGCTGTGTACTGGCAATATGTTTGGGTTCCGTATTTAGTTTGTTGCAAATTACTATTTCAATTCGTTTCGTATTTTTTATTATATAATGTTGCAGGTTATATTGTTTATGCCCCGCCGTAGCCTCGTCATTTTCTCATCGAGGTTAGGCTCGGTACTTACCAGTATATGGGGTCGGTTGTACTGATATTGCACTCTGCATTTTCTGTGTAGATTTTGGAGCTGGTTATTGCTGATCGAGAGGTCGGCTGCAAGCATTCACCTAGGATACCCTAAGTAGTCCTGCAGGCGTCCGCGGGCCCTGGCGTCCCCTCCTATGTTCTATATTTTTGTTTTGTTTTCTTTCGAGACATATGTACTTTCTTTCACACCATTATTTGTAAATATTTATAGAATGTTCGTCGGCTGTGACACCAGTTTCTGGCTGATAACTATTTCGGTTTTATTAATGTTATAAGGTTAATCAGTTAATTATGTACTTCTGCTTTTATTTTTGTTGATTTAGTTTTGTTAAATTTTAGCTATAATAGTAAAGGAAAAAAGTAAATAAAACTCTAAAGTTGGCTTGCCTAGAGAGTGCGATGTTAGACGCCATCACAGTCCCTACAGTGTGAAATTTAGGTCGTGATAAGTTGGTATCTCAGCACTAGGTTTCCTAGGTCTCACAATTCACGAACAAGCTAGGTAGAGTCTGAGGGATCGGTATAGAGATGTATTTGCTTATTCCCAGTGCTACAGAGTTTTGGAACAATTCACTTCTCTTATTTTCTATCGTGTGAATTGATCTCTCAATGCTAATTGAACTCTCTACTCTTTTTCTTTCGCAGATGGAAAGAATATATACGCTTTATCGGCTGATCAGTAGCCTTAGCCCTCAGTGGTAGCTCCTACGAGGGGCTGAGGACAAGGGCATGCTAGAAGCTGAGGCAGGGACAAGGCTCAGCCTAGTGCTCGAGCAGCAGCACCAGTGGCGAAGCCTCAGTAAGAGTTCGATGAGGAGGCCCGACCCAAACCGCTTCAGCAAGGCCAGCTTAGGTTCTAGATTGGTTCATCTCTGCCTGGGTACTTCAGGATCTTTGGTCCGTCAAGTAGGCCTTATGGAAATTGTTACTCATGTGGCACATTCCCCGTAACACCAGCCGTCTCTCGGGCTGGGGAAGGAGCACAGACTCCCACCACTTATACTCTGGAGCATATGACTCCTCAGTTTTAGAATCCAGCAGCTCAGCCAGTTGGGGCAGTTCCACTGGGTGTTGTATCCCAGACCGATGATGGATCAGCTATGTCTTCTGATGCCTCGTGGTGATTAGATAGGTTTACCAAGCTTTTCACCACTACTTGTGGCGGTACATATTCAAAGGATACCCAGTACTATTTGGATAGTTGTCACCATGTATTACGGAATATGGGGATAATGGAGACTAATGGGGATGACTTTGCTACTTTTCGTTTGTCAGGTTCTGCCAAATAATAGCGGAGGGATTATTGTTTGGCCATACCAGTTGGGTCGCCAACTCTCAATTGGGACCAGTTCTCTTAGATATTATTGGAGAAGTATCTTCCTATCACTCAGAGAAAGGACTATCAGAGACAATTCGAGCGCCTTCAGCAGGGTTCTATGACCTACACTCAATACGAGACCATATTTGTTGGTTTGGCCCGTCATGATCTTCCTATAATTCCCACAGAGATAGAGAGAGGGTGAGGAGGTTTATTGAGAGAGTTGCTCAACCTATCAAATTGCAGATGGCTAAGGAGACAGGAAGTGATATTTCTTTCCAGGATGCAGCCAATGTGGCCAGATGAGTTGAGATGGTTTTAGCTTAGGGGAGTGGTTATGGGTCTGACAAGAGGCCTCGTCACACTGGTAGATTCAGTAGGGCCTCATCTAGAGGTCGAGGTACTTTTGATAAAGATCATCATCCCAGGCCATTTCATTCAGCGCTTCTGGCATCCCATGGATCTTCTGGTGGTCGTGGTCCTTATGTACCTTATTCAGGGAATCTAACTTATAGTGCACCACCAACTCCTATCACAACACCTTCTATTTAGAGTTATTATTGCGGTCAACTAGCCCGTCAGGGTCAGTCTCAATTTCCTCAGCCGCAATATTCAAATGGATGTTTTAAGTGTGGTGAGTATGGGCATGTCTGGAGGACCTGTCCGAGATTAGTAGGTGTCCAGTCACATCAACAGAGTTCTCGTTCCATGATTTCGGTACCTCCTGCCTAACTAGCTAGAGGTCGGGGTCAGGGAGCCAAAGGTGTGTCTCAGCCCGCTAGAGGTGGAGGTCAGGCTGGTAGAGGTGCAGTCAAACTATTATGAGGCCGTCCCAGGGATATGATTCAGGGTGGTGGGGCCCAAACCCGATGTTATGCTTTCCCAACCAGGCCTGAGGCTGAGTCCTCCGATGCAGTAATCACAAGTACTATTTCAGTTTGTAGTAGGGATGCTTCCGTTCTATTTGATGCTGGATCTACGTACTCCTACGTGTCTTCTTATTTTGCTTCATATTTGGTTGTGACTCGTGATTCTTTGAGCACTCCCGTGTATGTGTCTACAAGAGTAGGGGATTCTATCATTGTAGATCGTGTTTATCGTTCATGTGTGGTTATTATTGAGGGTATCGAGATCGGTGTAGATTTCCTACTTATAGATATGGTTGGTTTTGACGTCATTTTAGGGATGGATTGGTTGTCACCTTATCATGCTATATTGGACTGTCATGACAAGACCGTGACCTTAGCCTTGCCGGGGTTGCCTCGACTGGAGTGGAGAGAGACACCTGGTCATTCTACCAACAGGTTCGGCATATGGTCGAGAAAGGGTGTTTGGCTTATTTGTCTTATGTTCATGATTCTAGTACGGAGGTTCCTTCTATGGATTCTGTTCTATTTGTTCGAGAGCTTCATGAGGTATTTCCTTCAGACCTGCCGGGGATGCCACCCAATAGGGATATTTACTTCTGCATTGATTTGGTCCCTGCACTCAGCCTATTTCTATTCCACCGTACCGCATGGCCCTACCAGAGTTGAAAGAATTGAAGGAGCAGTTGCAAGATATTCTTGATAAGTGCTTCATTAGTGCTAGTGTTTTACCTTGGGGTGCCCCGATATTGTTTATAAAGAAAAATGATGGATCAATGAGGGTGTTCATAGACTATCGGTAGTTGAACAAAGTCACCATAAAGAACAAGTATCTATTTCTGATGATTGATGACTTATCTGATCAGCTTCAGGGTGCCAACTTGTTTCCAAAGATCGATTTAAGGTCTGGCCACTATAAATTGAGGATTGGGGCATCTGATGTCCCTAAGATAGCTTTTCGCACTCGGTACGGGCATTATAAGTTTCTAGTGATGTTATTTGGGTTGAAAAATGGCCCATCAATATTTATGGATTTGATAAACTGGGTGTTCAATCCCTATTTGGATTCCTTTGTGATTGTTTTCATTGATGATATCTTGATCTACTCCCGCAGACGAGAGGAGCATGAGAAGCATCTTTGAGTCGTTCTTTATACTCTGAGAGAAATCCAGTTATATGCTAACTTTTTGAAGTGTGAGTTTTGGTTGAGTTCAGTTGCTTTCTTGGGTCATGTTATGTCAGCATATGGTATTCAGGTGGATCCTAAGAAGATTGAGGCTGTCAAGGACTAGCCTAAACCCATATCAGCTACAAAGATTTGGGGTTTCTTGGGTTTGGAGAGTTCTTACCATTGGTTTGTGGAGTTGTTTTTTATATATAGTAGCCCCGATAACTAGGTTGACCTAGAAGGGTGCCCCGTTCAGGTGGTTGGACGAGTGTGAGGCGAGCTTTCAGAAGCTCAAGACAACTTTAACTATGGCGTCGATTTTAGTGTTGCCCACAGGTTCAGGGCCATATATAGTATATTGTGATACATCTCGTATTGGGATCTATGCGATATTGATGAAGGGTGGGAAGGTTATTGCATATGCTTCGTGGCAGTTGAAGATCCACGAGAACAATTATCTAATTAAGGACTTGGAGCTAGCAGCCATTGTTCACGCATTGAATATTTGGAGGCACTAACTATATGGCGTGTTGTGTGAGGTGTTCACTAATCATAGGAGTTTGTAGTATTTGTTCAAGCAAAAGGAGCTCAATTTGAGTAAAAGAAGGTGGTTATAGCTATTGAAAGTCTATGATATCACCATCTTGTATCATCCCAAGAAGGCTAGTATGGTGGCCGATGCTTTGAGTAGGAAGTCGACTAGTATGGGAAGCCTTGCATATATTCCAGTCGGTAAGAGACCACTTTCTTTGGATGTTTAGGCATTGGCCAATCAGTTTGCGAGGTTGGATGTTTATGAGACCAGCTGTGTTCTAACTTGCAGAGTCGCTCGGTCTTTCTTGTTTAAGCGTATCAGGGAGCGGCAATATGATGACCCTCATTTTCTTGTCCTTAGAGACAAAGTGTGGCACGTAGATGCCAAGAAGTTTACAATTGGAGATGATGGAGTTTTGAGAATGCAAGGTCGTGTTTGTGTGCCTAATCTGGATGGGCTTTGTGACTTGATCCCAGAAGAGGCTCATAGATCCGGATATACTATTCATTCGGGTGCCACTAAGATATATCAGGACTTGCGGCAACATTATTGGTGGATGAGGATAAAGAAGGACATTATTGCATATGTAGCTCGGTGTTTGAATTATTAGCAAGTAAAGTACGAGCATCAGAGACCTGATGGTTTGCTTCAGAAGATTGAGATTCCTGAGTGGAAGTGGGAACATGTCACTATGGATTTCGTTGTTGGACTCCCACAAACTCAGAGGAAGTTCGATGCAGTATGGGTTATTGTTGATAGGCTGACTAAGTCAGCGCATTTCATTCCTGTGGCAGTTTCACATTCTTCAGAGCAGTTGGTAGAGATCTATATCTGTGAGATCGTTTGTCTTCATGGTATGCCCGTGTCTATCATTTCTAACCGAGGTACGCAGTTTACCTCGCATTTTTGGAGGGAAGTATAACGTGTGTTGGGTATGCAGGTCGAGTTGAGCACATCATTTCATCCTTAGACGGATGGATAGTCGGAGCATACTATTCATATCTTGTAGGATATGCTCCGCACCTGTGTTATTGACTTTGGAGGTTCTTGGGATCAGTTCTTGCTATTAGCTGAGTTTCCCCAAAACAACAATTATCAGTCGAGCATCCAGATGGCTCTCTATGATGCATTTTATGGTAGATAGTGTCGATCACCGATTGGGTGCTTTCAGTAGGGTCGCTTGGTTGTGGGGTACAAATTTAGTACAGGTTGCCTTGGATAAGGTTAAGATCATTCAGGATAGACTCCGTACAGCTCATTCTAGGCAAAAGAGTTATTATGATCGTAAGGTTCATGATGTAGCATTCATGGCCGGAGAGAGAGTGTTGCTTCGGTTGTCTCCCATGAAGGGCGTGGTGAGATTTGGAAAGAAAGGAAAGTTAAGCCCTAGGTTCATCGGGCCTTTTGAGATCCATTATCGAGTGGGAGAGGTGGACTACAGACTTGCGTTACCACTAGTTTTATCAGCGGTACATACAATGTTTCATATGTCCATTCTTCGGAAGTATCACGACGATCCGTCCAATGTGTTGGATTTCAGCATTGTCCAGCTGGACAAGGATTTGACCTATGAGGAAGAGCCGGTAGCTATTCTAGACCGACAAGTTCGTCAGTTGAGATCGAAGAGTTATCATTCGGTTCGTGTGCAGTGGAGAGGTCAGCCTGTTGATGCAGCTACCAGGGAGTCCGAGTTCGATATGAGAAGAAGATATCCCCATCTTTTTACTGACTCAGGTACTTTTCTATGTACATTCGAGGATGAACAGTTATTTTAGAGGTGGAGAATGTGATGACCCAAAATGTCATCTTCTATTTTAGAATCCGATTCCATATTCTAAGGCCTTAAAACCTTATTTTATCTCTCCCTGATTTGCGTGCGTAGTCCTGGCATGATTCCGAAAAGCCTTTATTTGGAAAATTTAAGAAATAACAATTTTTGGCCTAAAAAGTTAATTTTATTTGACTTCAGTCAATGTTATTAGTAAATAGACCCGGACCCGTGTTTTGACGGACTCGGAGGATCTGTTAAAAAATATGGGACCAGGGCGTATGCTCGGACTCGAATTCCAAGGTCCCTGCCCGAGAAATGAATTTTTGATAAAAATTATTAACTTAATATTATAATGGTTTTGAGAACTGTGTTAATGTTTGATCTCGTTAGTATCGAGACCGTATTTTGGTTTCGGAGCTTGGTACATGTTTAATATGATATTTAAGTAATGTATGTGAAATTTGGTGAAAACGGAGTTTATTTGACGTGGTTCGGACATGTGGTTGAGAAAATAGAAGTTTTGAAACTATCTTGAAAATTCATGTGTTTTGGTGTTAAATCCTAGTTTTGGGTGTTATTTTGGTGATTTGATTGCGCAAGCAAGTTTGTATGATGTTTTAATACTTGTGTGCATGTTTTGTTTGAAGTCCTGAGAGCTCGGGTGAGTTTCGGATAGGCTACAGGGTGATTTGGAGTTAGGAGAATTTTTCTGATATAGCTGGACCTGTTGCAGGCCTCCGATCTCGCATATGCCAAGATCAGGCATCACAATTGTGAACATCACAGGTTCCACATTTGCGAGGCCTTCATCGCATTTGCTAAGGAAGGCTGGGCTAGCAGATATAGCAATCGCGAGGATTTATTCGCATTTACAAATTGAAGTGGGAAGAGGCAGTGATTGCAAATGCGATCCTTTTTTCGCATTAGCAAAGGCAGCAGGACTGTGGAGGGCTTCGCAGTTGCGATAGCTTCTTCACATTTGCGAATCTCATGTCACAAATGCGATATCTACAGTTGATAACCTTGGACTTAGATGGGATTTTCATTCATTCTCTATTTTTCAAAACCGAAACTTCAAGAGGCGATTTTCCAAGGGTTAGTTCTTCCCCAAATCATAGTTAAATAATTCTTGACTCATTTCTTTCTAGAGGTAAAGTGGTAATTGACCTTTGAATTTGCCATTGGATTGGGGTAAGTGTTTGGTCTAACCTTAACTCGAGAGATTAGGGATCCCCCACTTAATTGCTATGTGAATTTTCATGTGTGTGGCGTATAGGTGTGGTGACGAGTACCTATGCGCCGCAAATTATCTGTTTAGTATGTTCCCTTCCCCGTTCCTAATATATTATTTTCCTGTCTTAACTGCTACTTGTTTATTGATGCTTCCATGTCTAATTGCTTATTGTCAAATGTTTTTTTCTCTATTGAAGGTATTAATTGTTCTGTAGTTTTATTTTGTTATATTGTTGGTTTAAGTTGGTTTATTGGTGCTCCATGGTACACTTTGGTTTGTCTTGTTGTATAGTATTAACTGATGAAGTTTCATAATTGTATAGATTTCTCGTTGTTTTGGTTTGAGGTATAACTATTGTGGAGGGTTTTAAGCTAAATTGTAAAATACTTGTTCTTATTGTGATTGGTGCTTATGTGGTGGGATCGGGTTGCACGCCGTAACAAGAGAAATAAGGGTGAAATGTGATTGTATGGTGGGATCGAGTTGCACACCACAACAAGGAGTAATAAGGGTGGACATGTGGGATCGGGTTGCACGCCGCAACAAGAGGAATAAGGGTGATATATTGAGGAGTAATGAGGGTGGACTGGTGGGATTGAGTTTTACGGCGCAACAAGGAGTAATAAGGGTAAATGTTCAGTTTTCTACTTGTTATTTGGTAGGATCGGTATGCGCGCCATATTATTTTGTTGGTTATGTATTCTTCCTCTGCTGTGATTTATTCTTGTGGTATTTAAACCCTCTGAAGGATTGGTTATAGCTGCGTACTGGCAAGATGTTTGGGTTCCGTATTTACTTTGTTGCAAGTTACTGTTCCAGTTCCTTCCGTATTTCATTTTTGCTTTATTATATACTGTTGCAGGTTATGTTGTTTATGCTCCGCCGTAGCCTAGTCACTACCCGTCGAGGTTAGGCTCGGCACTTACCAGTACATGGGATCGGTTGTACTGATACTGTACTCTGCACTTTCAATGCAGATTTTGGAGCTGGTTGTGGCTGATCGAGAGGTCGGTTGCAAGCATTCACCTAGGAGACCTAAGGTAGTCCTGCAGGCGTCCCCTCATATGTTCTACATTTTTGTTTTCTTTTCTTTTGAGACAAATGTACATTCTTTCAGACCATTATTTGTAGATATTAATAGTATGTTCGTGGGTTGTGACACTAGTTTCTGGGTGGTAACTGTTTCGGTTTTGTTAATGGTATAAGGATAATCATTTAATTATGTACTTTCGCTTTAATTTTCGTTGATTTTGTTTTGTTAAATTTAATTATAAAAAGTAAAGAAAAAAGGTGAATAAAACTCTAATGTTTTCTTACCTAGCGAGTGCCATCATGGTCCCGGCGGTAGGAAATTCGGGTTGTGAAAATTACTCGCTGAAAAACATGAAAATAAGAACTATTTTTATTAGTTAAAAGTAAATATGAAAAGATGTATGAATTCCTCTCCCGTCCTCGGGAGTAGAGGCAGACCCAGAATTTGAAGATCACGGGTATATTTTTTGATTCAACAAAAATTTGCTTTGTTTGTAAGGTGACACTCTTAAAATATCACTATTTTCTAAAAAAAAATATACATATATACATAAAAAATTTACCGAACTTTACGGATATCGATGACCTTTTTAGTATCGCATAGGTCTGCCTCTACTCAGGAGGTACGTCATTAATTCTATACCTTCTTGGACTGAGAAATAAGGTATGAAAGAAATGTAACATAGTCAAATGAATAATGGGCGAAAGTGAAGTCTTTGTCTTCTTATCCCTCTAAATTCTCAGCCATATTTGTGGTGGTAATCAATGAGTGGTTCTGTTTTGCAAAAATAATGCAACCCCAACTCCCACAAAAACTTAACCGTGTGGGCTATAACTAAAAAACAAGACTTGCTCTTCATTTAGACGTGGATATACCCAAAAGAATCTTCATTTTCCCTTACATTCCACTGTTTTGTTAATGTAATTTATTTGAGGATTAGTATGAAGAAATGAAGGGTTTAATGAAGAAATTAAAGCATATGTGATTGTAAGTAATCCCTCCGATATTTATCTGAACCTATTTTCATTTTAGTTCATATAAAAAAGAATGACCTTTTTTTATATTTAGAAATAATTTATACAATAATTTATAGTCGTACAAAATATATATATTTGAAGTCTTCACTTTTTTCTTAAATTATATGCCTAATCAAACATGTACTTCACATAAATTGAAACAGAAAGAGTATACTCTTTACTTCCTTTCTTGAAATTTCATTTTTTTCCTTTTCAAGAATAATTACAAAGAAGGAGATAACTACTCCTATTGATCCATAATTACACACTTCTGATTTATTCTCAAGAAAAAGTTTTTTTGTTTGAATTTTGAGTAATAGCAAACTTGAGAATTGTTGGGCTCATGCCCATGTTGTCCAGCCAAATGCCCAATGACCAAATCCTATTCTCTTTTGGTTTCCATTCCTATTCGGAATTGGATTCGGTGTTTATTCCTATTTTGAGTGGGTTTTGGCTTTAAGAGAAAGCACCACTCATGATCTATAAATACGATAACCTTGGAGAATTATTCTATGCTCATTGATACAAGTCTTTGAAAGAGCTAAGCATATAAGAGTGCTTTAGAGAGAGCTTTCATCAAGAGAGAAGAGAGAAGAAAAGTATTTATTTTGCTGCAGATTTTTATTCCGACCAGCCAACTTCAAATCACGTTTTTCGATTTGTTAACCATTGGAGCGGGGTGAAATTTTGACTGAGTGTTGTAAAATCTTTATCTTAGATTTGAACGGTGGAAATCGGATTTGGAGGCTCGCAGCATCTGATTTCGAGCCTTGAACAATAGCTTCGTTTTTGTGGATTATACTCTTTCTTCAATTGATTAGTTGTTCCTCTTGTTAATATTGTTGCTCCATGTTTGGCACTTGTTGTGTAGCCAATTTGGAGAACTTTAGTAACCCACTTATTTTTATAGTGGATCTTTGTTATCCCGTGTATTTTACCTTCGATTTAAAGGGTTTTCCCGTGTATTTTACCTTCGATTTAAAGGGTTTTACACGTTAAAATTTGGTGTTCTTTATCTTCTTTATTTTCGAGTTTGTCTCTTCCTCAACGTTACAAGAATGATGTCTGTGAGCACGTGATTTTTGCCCGGCGTAAATTACTCCTACAGATTTCTTAGATTTAGGATTTTTCTTTGATTTTCAGGATTTAATTGCATAATTTTCATGTTTATTTGCATTTCTGTGTGAAATTTTAATTTAGCATAATTCATAAAAATACAAAAATATGCATTGCATTTGCATTTATGATTTAATTTTTACATATTTTAGATTAATTAGTAATTAGGGTTTTACAAAATACAAAAATCACAAAAATTGATTTATTTGCTTTGTTTAATTTTAGCTTCGAATTTTATTTAATTTTCCTTTAAATTAGTTTAATTAATTGTGTTGATTATTAATTAGAGCTTAATATAATTGGGTAGGTTAATTTAGTTTTTTTTAGAGTTAATTTAGATTTTTAATTTTAATTTGAAAAGGAAAAGAAAAGAAAAAGAAAGTGAGTCTTTAAATAAAAATGCCCAAATTTGGGCTGGCCCAAATCAAGCTCAGCAAAAAACCCCTTTTACACGTCCCATTCCGTCCCATACCAGCCCAAACCCATTTCAATACCCGATCCAGTCACCCCCTTACCAAACGACGGTGTTTACTCCCCATTTGATCTCAACCGTCGAGGTTGGAAAATCTAACGAATGAGGACTCAAGGGAATTAAGTATTTAACTGTCTTAACATACACCCCTACCCCCTCGTCTCTCAAACCTCACCAGTGAACCCTAGAGACACTGTCACGACCCGAATTTCCCACCATCGGGCATCGTGATGGCGCCTACTAACGAAACTAGGCCAGCCAAACATTAAACATACTCTAACTAATCTCAACAATATAATATACTAGAAAAAAATTAAATAAATGCGGAAGTCTTTAAATTTAATAAAATGAAATCGATTGCGGAATTTAATAGCACATCACTACCCAAAATTTGGTGTCACTAGCTCACGGGCTACTAAAGAGTACTGCATACAAGTCTGAATGAAAGAAAATACATATGTCTGTCTCGGAACAATGAAAACAAACTCAAATAAAGGAAAGAGACTTCGGCCTACGAACACCAGCTAGGCTACCTCGAGAGTCCCTAGGCTGAAGATAGCTCCCGGATAAAAATCCTACTGCTGCTGTCCGAAAACTGCTCCTGGATCTGTGCACAAAGAAATGCACAGAGTATAACATCAGCACAACCGACCCCATGTGCTGGTAAGTGCCTGGCCTAACCCCGACGAAGTAGTGACGAGGCTAGACAGGACTACCAAATCAACCTGTACAATTCTAAATACATATATATACAGTAGAAGGAAGAGAAATACCGAACTAGGCAGTTAAAGGGAGGGAAACATGCTGTTGGGAAGCACAATCTGAATATAAGATTCATCAGCGTAATTAAGAGACAGGGCACAATAATAACTATCAAAGCATAACAAAATCAATAGTTGCACGACATCAACCTTCGTGTTTTTACTCTCATCCTCACCCAAAGCAATCGAATAAAATGCATGGCATCACCCTTCGTGCTTTCCCTCACATAACTCTCATTTTATGGCACGGAATGACCCTTCGTTCAATATTAGTCAAATCAGAGCACGGAATGTCCCTTCTGCATAAATAGTCAAAATATAGCACGAAATGACCCTTCGTGCAAATATAATAAAAAATAGTACGGAATGACCCTTCATGCGTTAACGCACTTCCTCACCCAAACAACAGTCACAACCAAACGGGCGAGAGAAAAATAGACAATGATAAGAAATATCCCGGGAAGGGAATAACACAATTAACAACTAAGTCCCGGCAAGGGAACAACATTAATAGCTTTCACATCCCGGCAAGGGAAAATATTCAATATATTTAAACCATCCCGGCAAGGGATCAATCACAACTCCTTTCAATACTTTCATCTCCTACTCAGTGGTATTTATCATTTGAACCAACGCTCCAAAAGTATTAATATTTCATGATTTATCCTCAAACTCTTCACATTATGTAGTCATCATTAATTAGCTTAGAAGAGTTCCAAATT